>APFE030038402.1:0-13378 GCA_000404065.3 Pinus taeda
TCTTGTTTATTTATTTATTTATTTGGGAGATCCTTGGTTGTAGTTATTTTTGAAACACAAGCAAGCAAGAGGTTTAGTATTAATGATGAGCCACATTTCTATAATTCACTATATGTGTGTGCATGATTCATGGTTTAGGTTTCCTGTGCAATGTAAATAGAAAATGATAACCACCAATCACACCCAAGTTATTTTCATAACTCCTATCCAATGACAATTCTTTGAAAAATGGCCAGATAACTAAAAATGCCATATGGTGGTCTTTAAAAGAGATTCACTTCATCTAAATAAGATAAGAAATAGACCTTAACTACCATACAGAAAAACCTGCACCTATTAATGAGCTTGCACTTGACATAAGTCTCTCCCTTATTCCTTGAAATTGTTGAATATCCACTCCTAAGAACCATCAATTACCAACATCTTCCAAACTAATAAACTTCCAAGCATAGAATATCAAAATTCTACTACTCTTGAGCAACTTGCCACTTGCACAAAAGCTATGTTAATTCCCTACTGTGGTTATTAGTGATGTGACTTATAATCTTGTATTTAGACATGTAATTAATTGAAATGTAAATAGCGATTAGGTGCTCTAACACTCTTCAAACAACGACACTTTATAAAACTTATGATGTACTGTATTATTGCTATTGTAACAGTAATATTCATTTTACCTGAAGAACCAAATTTCTATGTTCAGCCCTAATTAGAGAATGGATTGATATATTGTAATGTATTCAAATGTCGAGCATGTAATGAATTAAAAATTGATACAAAACTCTATGCTCTGATTAAAATTCTCATTGCTATGGCTTCTATTCAAAAAGATGTTTAGTCATCCATTCCATGTCCCTACCTTAAAAACCCAATTTCCATTTTTTCCTAGTTGGTGGCTAAAAGAGTTTCTTACAAAATTAAATTAAAATGACTTCAATTCAATTTGTTATACAAAACACCGCGAGAGATGCATAAAGTGTATTTTAAATGTGTTTTCATTACTGTAGAGAATATCCTCCTGGAAGAACTCAAAATGCTATCCAATTCTTGGAATTAGGAAAGCAATTTCTCATCAAAGGTAACATTTATCTTTGTGCACTTTTTTCAAAAGACATATTTTCTACTAGATATTAATAAAATCCCATAATTATTTTCATCATTAATGGTGAGTTATTTACTAACCAATAAGTCCATAAGTTTGGAAAAAACTTTTCGCAATTAAAATAACACAACCTATGAGAATTTCAGAAAGGGAAATATTATTTAGATCATATTTTCCCCAATTCTTAAGAACGAAGAAATCATTATGGCTGTAAAAATAAACAAAACATTTTGCCACTTGAATGCCAATCGTACTATTGTAATTATTTTCTTTTATCAAAAACTGTTTAGCTAAAACATAAATCTTTTCCTATTTTGCAATATTTACTAATAAAATTATTCTAAACTGATAAATTATCTCACCAGAGAGAGAAAATACAATGAGATTTATGTCTTTGGCGGGGATGACTGAAAATTTCATCCTAATATTTAGAGAGTTTAGCAAAAAGGAAAGGAAAAAGACAATCAATTTAAATTTGACATAAATTTCAAATTTCAAGCTAATTTCCTCCATTTCAAATTTTAGAGAGTTCGACGAAATACATTTAATTTTAGTTTTTCAGTGTTAGCCACTACAACTTTTAGAAAACATTTACAAATTTCAAACTTTTACTTCTACATGAAAAAATAAATCTAGGAGAATGAAGTGTAGCCTTTTTGTTTTTCCCTCACTACAATTTGACACTGACTCTCTCAAAATATGGTTATGAAATTTAGAGACATTACTGTATCTGAAACAAATCACAACAGAGAAATTTAAACAAATATCTCATAAATCTCTCGAATTTCGAATTTGTGAAGGCAGGTGTTCTATAAAATTGAAGTTGGAATTGAAATCCTAACGAGGCATAAAAAAAAATAACAGAGTAAGCATCTCACTAATTTTTTAACAATTCCAGGGTTTAACCTTAGGGATAGAGCACAACATATTGTCCATTGAGATGAAAAAAACATAGATAGGTAAATCTTATTCTAGTGTAAAACAAATACATATATAAAGGTATTCAGTGAAAAATTGAATGGGTAGTACCACATAGCAATGTTAACCAAAAGAAAGCATCACTAAGCTTTGTAGCTACAGCTAAAGTGAAATTTACAGTGAATAGTGTAGAAAACTTTAGCTTTTTACAAAAGAGAAAACTGATTTAGTGCTTATAATTAATAACCTTGTAGTAAATAGTAGGGAAAAGAAACTAAAATAAAACAACAGGAACCAGTCTAGGGTTTAATTTATGCATAACCTTTTAGTAAATAGTAGCTACAAGAAATTAAAATAAAACAACAGCAACTAATCTTGGGTTTAATCTATGCATAACCCTATAGTAAATAGTAGCTACATGAAGCTAAAATAAAACAACACGAACCAATCTAGGGTTTAAAATATGAGACCACAAAATTCCCCAACACCAAATCCATAGGGTGGAAGGGTTGTCCACCCTATCCACAACCATGCTAAGCTAGAGAGTGAACTCCCTAAAAATCAAACACAAATGTCATATCAAAACTAGAAATTATAATTAATGTATAGTATAACACAATACAAGAGTTTTCAACAAGGGGAATTACCCATTCCAAGCTTGTGAAGTAGATATGAAAATCCTGGGAAGTTGAGGCCTATAAAAAATAGACTGCAAACAAAAAGAGATTACTAAGTAAACTTTGGGTGTATACCCATAACAAATCTAGACATAAAATAAAGGAAACATGGAAAAAAGGAAAATAAAGGAACCATTGAAAAGAAACCCTTAACCTAGAAATTGTACCTGATATCGAATGATGGAGGAGAGAATCAGTAGCTGAGTGGATAAGGCAATAAAAAATAACCTAGAATAGAAGAGGTAGTTGTAGCCTTGACAAGCTTATTGTTGACAAATGGGGTTGAGGGCTAATTGAGAGCTAAACCTTCCCATGAAACCAAAAAAAAAAAAACCTTCTAAATTGTAACTAAAAAATGCCTATCTTTTTTCAGTCCCTTGCTTCCTCAAAATACTTTGTTTTAAATGGGTTATGTTTACTTTAATAACCCACCAAGCCTACAACCTACATCCCTATTAACCTTTGATATGCCAAGGGCACAACTCAAGGATCACTAATCAAGCCTCTTTTTAAGAGATTTTGTACTCTCATGTTTGGCAATCATGATTTAAGATGGATCTAGGCTAGTTTAATTCTCAACTTTAAATAGGTTATATTCCACATGAATACCACGGGTTAAAACCATGGGTATTCATTAACGAGATAATTTTTATTTATTTATTTATATGGGAGATCCTTATCCACTAACGTTTAATTCCCCACCTTATATTAGCCATGAATACCACCACTAATAAGTTGGCTTATTTTATTTTTTATTGTCTTTTTTCTAACCTAGTTAGATTTTCACATTATATTAGATAAATTCCTTTATTTAGCCTTTTACAGTGCATTAAATTACAACATCAACTTTTGGCCCAATGATAATTTTAAAATGGTTATAATTTTTTTGTAACTAACTCATTTAATATGCGTACCATTTATTCTTATATGAATATTCATAGACTATAATGCATCACTCATTATATAAATGTCCATTCCAAATTTAATAATCATGTAGTCTAATTTTAATCAAAATTTTGTAGATATTTTTAAGATATATAGAATTCTAATGATAAAACTCACAATATTGGTTAAAATTGTAGTTCCCATTAAAGTTTAATACTAGTTTTTTTTGGCCAAATGCTAACTTTTGTTGCTTATTTTTTTATTTTTCACCCCATATATGAATTCAACACACTGATTCAAACTTGCCTATTTAATATCTTTGCCATTCACATTATGGATTCAAACTTGTGATTCCAAGGAATCCTCTCTAAAAATATGCCTCAAAACCTTCTAAACATAAACTATAGCTTATTAAACAATATAAATTATATATTAAAATATCATAATGATATCATTTTTACAATATAATCTATTTAACATCCCCATGCACATATACACTTGCCTATTTAATATCTTCCTTTTTGCATTAAAATCATAATACCACTAAAACTAATCATTTTGTAATGTAATCTAATTCACTGTAAATAATGCATATAACGGAAACAACATTATATCATTTCTATTCCACTTTAAAGTTTATCTAATGAACACAATCCCACTTATCACAATAGATTTATAATCAAGATTATTTATTTAATATTAATTTGGGAATAAGACACAAGTAAAGAATTAAACCATCTTCATTAAATTCTGTTTTACCGATTCACAATTATGTAAATAAATTCATGATCCTTTTAGTTTAAAATTTTATATAAAATATAATAATATACAAGTATTTGTTTTCTGGAATTTTAATATAATTTCCCTTTTATGTTTAAGCGAAATTTTATTATTTCAAAAAGTTACATGGCTATTTACAACTTTTCAAAATTTTACTAGCTTCACTCTTATTAGATTTGTTGGCTAGTAGTTGATTCACCGTAATTTTAAGAATAACCAAAAAGTCACTTAGGTAAACAAAAAAAAAACTATTAATAAGAAACCAAAAAACCAACAATATTTTTTCCCAACCTATAGCCCTCAACAATCACAAGGTGCAAAGTTGATTAACCTAGAACTTGGAGTTGTTCTCCATTTCTTATAAGCTTGAGGCTAGATGGGTCAAACCACCCTCCAAACTTAAAAAATATCTTGCATTTGTGTAAATCATTCACTAATGATATAATTTCATTAGGATGATCCTCTTTCTTCTCTAAGACTTGCCTAGAAAAGTATTCCTCCACCGATTTCTCTATAAAGAATTGGGAAATGATATGATTTCATTATGATAGTTAATGGGCGTAGAAATTAAACACAAACTAAGGCCCATGTAACCTTCAGTCTACTCTCTTTTTGCATTAGATGACATATTTTTAACTTTAATATGTTCATTAGGAAGGTTCACACATAATTGCATATCATGTGCCTAATATTATTTGTTTTTGTAGAATATTGTGATAATATTGGGCACATTATGAATATTTGAAGGAGGAGAGAATCTAGGGAATTTCTCCCCCCTACACAAGGGAAAATTTTGAATACAAAATGAACATGATAGGGATATGCTAGTCGTCATTTAACGCAAATTCCTAGTGTTGGGAACTAGATCCACTTTTTGAGGGATTTTGGAGGGGAAAGTTTCCTCCTTTGAAGTATAATGATTCATCGCCACCTTGTATAACTAAGAATTCAAATTTTCCTCTAGAGGCATGTATTTGTTAGTATTCCTATGGAAAAAACTTGTTACTTAGCAACTCCACTTTCATTTCTAGAAGGGATGTACATGGGTTGATTCAACTAATGAAGTTTGGTGCCATTTTTAGCTTCTAAAATTACGGTTTCAACATAGGAATGTGATATTCCTTTTGCTTTCACATCCTAGGAGAATTATATCCCACTTGTACAATTTATTCATTTCATCTCAATTCTTTTTTCACTTGGGTCTCTTATTTCTGCATTTACTATTCATGCTTCTTTTGTTGTGGGTCATATCTGTTAAATGATTGAAGTAAGATGTTTTGTAGGATATTTACAATGTAGAAAGCATGATTCATCCTTAAAGCAACTTTTGAAAATCACATTAATCATTGAGCTACTTGGATTGGTTTACTAGTTCATAAATCTAGAATTTCTCAATGTCCCTTGTAGCAAAATAGTAGTAATTTCTTGCTATTTTTTACAAAATGTTAATGAGATTAATTTGAGTTGATTCCACTTGTTTTAATTCATAAAAATATTCAAATTAATTAAAAAATTCACCCCATATCATTTTCACTTGATTATTTTAGGCATTTGGTAGGTTTACTAGCTCACTATTTCTTGAATTTTCAATTATTAGAGTAGTAATTTTACATTATATTAGCACTTTTTAACACCAGTATTTGGGAGTGATTCGACTTTGAATGGATTCTTAGGAAATCCAATTTAATAATAAAAAAAAAATCAATCTCATTTTCATTCGATTTACTTAGGAATTCAACATGTTATCTCACTCCTATAGCAATCGTACCACTAATATAGCAGTCATTTAGTAGTCCTATAGCACACGTAAACTTGACTAAATATACTACAAAATCTCGCTTTTTGTCCCTTAGGCTTCAATAACGAGCCCTAAGCTCTAAATACATGATTTAGGATGACAAAATACCACTTAATAGTTTTCTTTTTACCCCTGCAAAACATCTCAATAATTTGGGTTAATGGACATATTTATGAATTGGATAGCACAATAATGATTTCCTTCATTGCCACATGAAGTAACTAATGAATTCTATGAATGGATCTAACCTCTTTAGAATTGATTGATTGATTATATTCTCTTTCCTTCGTGCATGTTATATTCATTTATTTTTTGTATTCTTAAGCTAGGGTTTCTATTTAAAGCACTATTATTTCCATTCCATAGACTAGGTTCCATTTTCAATGCAACATTCACAAACTCCAATTAGGATAGTGTTTTATTTCATGATATTCACTTCATTGCTTCACGTCAACAAAAGAATGAAACATTTCATGTTGCACATATAGTGTTGACACCTCTTATGTTTGTACAAACCCGAGGTTGTTAATTTAAGTTGCTAACCTTGGGAGTTGCATCATTCTTGTTGCAACACTCGGGCTCAACAATTATAATGGTACTCCTTGAGGAAGTTCCCAAAAACTCTTTAATTACTCATGTAAGGTGACCAACATGATACATTGTCTTCTCCTCACACTAGTGGGGTCTCGATCAAGGTAAGAATGGAAAACGTCACTAATAAGCTCAAAGTCCTAGAATGATAACCTCTCTTGATGCAAAATTTGCTGCATCCTACATATGTCATATTAGATGCATGAAAGGCCACATCATGAAAGATAGTCGCCTCTTGGGAACTTGACTTAGCATGGGAATGTGAAGGCTAGCCATGATTGGATTTTTTATGTAGACCCCTCCCCTCATGACTATGCTGCCTTTGCATAGGCATAACGCTCCCCACTATTAAAGAGGCTCTATAGTTGTGGTGAGGGAATTGAATATATTGGATTTGTAAATATCCCCACTTAGTCTCCACCCAAACGAGCCACTACTAGCCACATTATTTTAGAACCACTCAACTTGCATATACTTTTAACAAAAATACAAATGGCACCACCTAGAGGCGAGGCAATCAAGGTGGGAGATAACATTGTGTTCATCGACCCAAGAAAATAGCAAACCTAGGGAAAAATAAGGTCAAGGTAAGTGAACCATCTAGAAGCCAATTGAAACCAAAAACAATGGATGAGAAAAAAGGAAAAACCTGAGAGTTCGAGTAAGACAATTATTAAAAGTGGAGAAAACCTTGTAATGAAGTGAAGCAACTGAGCTACACTAGAGATTTTAATCACCTAGAATTACCTTGAAGATAATTTTAAAATTTTGTCATGTGTTTGTAGCTCATAATTGGTCTAGTAGCTATAAATTCCTATCTCGATAACTTCTAACGAGCCTTCTCACAAGAGATGTGAGCATTATCCTCCCATGTCGAATGGTGCCTGGGAGTTGAAGTGTATGTAAAACCTACTAAACAGAAAAAGGGTTGCATGGAAGAAAGGCCCTTTCCATGCCCAATGAGAAAATCCCACACATGATCCCCACTCATTCAAAAATTTCAAATTGGGAGAATAACGGAGTGAATTACAAGGTAGATTGGAAAACACGTGTGCATGGTATTTATACCACACATATCATGCATGGGGGGCATGCCAAGCCACCTCCTCCTTATTCAATAGGGGAGCTAATTGGGTCACATGTGCCCCATTAGATCCCTTTTATTGTGTACATTTTAAATTTTAAATCACAATATATTTATATGCATAAATATTATAACCAAAAACACATTGATAAAAGAAGATTTAATGCTATTTCTTTAAATAAATGCACTGTGTTTATTTAAAGTTTTGTTTTTTTAGCACAATTAGGTTATACAATTTTTGGTGAGATTATATATTCTATTTTCTAAAAAAATTATATTTTCATTCTTAAATAAATTTAATATCCTTAGATGGGGATGTGATCTACGAACAAAATAAAAATTGTTTGGAGGGAACACCTTTAGCCACATCTTTCAACCACAAGGCATTGTGTGGCATGGGAAAGGCTAGCGGAATTGTTCCTTAGAACCAATGACTATTCATTATAAATTCCGGGTCATAGTTATCGGGTGGCAGAAGCTTGCTAAGGAACACAGTGGGAGTAAGGTGCAATTATGGCCAACCTACTCCAAGATACAACATAGTGAGGTATGTTAATTCTCATTTTCTAATTACTCATTTGGGGTTCTATTAGACCAAATTATCTTTATTTCTTCCCAAATCCACATCGGATAAAGTTTGGGTTTGTTATTCTTCATGTTATATCTCCATATTACAGAGCACATGCATGTAATTAAATTGGTGGTGGTTTACTTCAATTCGCATGTCTTGGCAAGTGAATTTAAAGATATATCTTCCCTTTGTCCTATTTCTCCCTATGGTTTTGAGTAACCTTGTGATTCCTATAAATTGTTTCAGTGTTTGTGGTTTCATGTTAAACAATCCCTTAAGCATATCCATACTAGCTATTATATGCATTTCGTTAAATATATTGCAAGCATGTATTCTGTTGTTGTAAACAACATATTTAAATATAGGGATCTCATAGTTATCTGAAAATTGATAAGAACCATTATTCCCTCATGTCATTTGATGCATTATCATTTGAGGCTTGTCATGAGATTATATAACCATTTATTTTATTTAACTTATTGTTATTTTCCATTCTACTAAAATGTTGACACGAGCTACTGAAATAACCATATGTGCATGATAGGAGTATGTGGGATCATTCTGATATAAATCATAGAGTTTGTAGCCATAGTTTGGCTGTGATAATTCCTATGTGTGTGTATGCATAATGTATTATGAATGTTTCTATCTATTAGTGTTTTTATGCTAAATTTATCTTGATTTCATTGAGGAATGAGTTTCCTTCTTTAAGCAAGTTTTTTGGATGACTCGGCTCTCAGAAGAACCTTGTTCAGACCCTTAAGAAAGGCGTAGAAAAAACATAGAAAATCCTCTTGAGTATATGAGGTAGAAATCATCATTTTTATACTAATGTAAATGGTTTTGGAGTTCATGTCCATTTAAACTTGTAATCATGGTGATTTGCTCAAATGGCTAAGGGCTGAAGTGGCTTGAATAATTTAGGGCTCGATTGGCCTCACTCAGCTAATTGGATGAATGGTCTAAGTGGTCAATTGGCCTAAATGTGGTGTAGGCCCAAACTACTCCAGAATTTGTGGGATCCATGTGTTCGACCTTTCGACAGTATAGTGAATGTTTTATAACCTGAAGCCTAAATGTGAGTCTAGTCCAGTATCTAGTTCAACATTCAAGGGTTTAGTGGTATATTGGTGGGTTTGGTAAGCATTTCATTTTGCATTTCCAGAATAATCGAGTTTTCATACAAATTGGTTTTTGTTTCCAAATGCACTGAGGGGCGAGCTTGTTGGGACCCATTGAGAAGGGGACATGCCAAGTGATGTGTGGAATATAAAGATCTTGATGAGTCAAATGCGAGGGTGATATTTTCTCTAAGTTTTAATGAATTTGTGAATGAAGGAATTTATCGCCCCATTTAAATGAAAGGGATATCAAAGATGAGTTTATTTCCCCATTTCCACAAAAGGAATATGAAAGTTCAGTTACCTTGATGTAGTAAACCTTTCATTTCCAAATAGTGACATATGAGGTTGGAGTTGTGTTACGAGAGTGAAGATATTTGGGGACCCAAGGTATGTGCAATCGTAGGTAGTGTGTGGAGCTAAGGGGCGTGAAATGAGTGGTATGTGTGAAGTTAAGGGATATTTGTATAGAAGGTATGGGTGAGCAGGAGATGTGTGAGATCAAATTACCTTGGATTCCATCTCTTTGTAATTCCGACAACAAGATGAAGCAAACCTCTCTCTAAAACAAGCCAACAATGACCTATGATTGCAATATCATATGCATTCTCTTCATTTATTTATTCCTCGTTCTTTTTTGTTTAGCTATTTTCATCTTGAAATGCACCCTTTCTTTTGTTATATGCAATAGCTAGAAATATTTTTTATATTCTTAACATCTTGAAGCTAAATATCTTGTTTGGTTTCCCACTAGGAAAACTAGAGGATGCCATTTTCGGACTATGTAATCAGATGTTGTCACATTGTCAATGATAATATATATATAATATATATATATATATATATATAATAATTACAAATACTAATAAATTATTTATAGACTATGAACATTTAATATATAATAATATAATGGTAATTCAGGTGTTATTATTAATTAATAATTTTGTCCTATTTTAATACTACAAACCTTAGGGGAATTTAATTGGGCAATAATGTGTTATGGAGTATTACATAACTACAAAGACATTAAGGTAAAAAAACTCTCTATTAAACTCATGTCTACATCAATATGAGGTTGGAAATTCCATGTTTTATATGAGCCTAGTTTTCCTAATTACTTCAAATTTCCTAAGAAATAAAAGTATTAATTTTAATACTTATACTACTATATATATAAATTTTAATTCTCACTATGAATTAACAAAACTTTATATATATATATATAATATATATATATATTATATATATCTATAATATATATATATATATATAATTATATATAATATATATATAGATATGTGATATAGATATATATTCACGAATTAAAATATATACCTTAGAGTATGTTATATCAAATGCCTTCGAAAGGCGAGTTAAAGGTAGAAATTGTACATTTCACTAGTATGAATTGCAATATCTGAGCTTAGTACATTTCCAATTTCAATGTTGGGTATATTTTGTGTAGTGAATGTTCCAAAAATACATAACAATCCAAAATGCAAAAGAGAGAGGAGTGTATATGTGGTACAAGCTAAAGATGAGAATTTGAGAGCAATGGAAACTAAAGAATTTTTTGAAGAAGGAGAATGTTAGTAAAATGGGAACAAAATATATTGTCTAAGAATGATAATCCTTAATGTTGAATAAAGTTTTAATTAAATTAGAAAAAGAAACTAAAAGACTAACTCAGATATGAAGTTTTTCTTAAAGCCATGTGCAAGTCAAGAGGCAAGTGTTGTACCATTGTAATTGATAGTGGTACCATAGATAAATATTGTTTCTATGAAGATGGTAGAGAATCCATATTTAAAAATAATTCCACAGTGCATTTCATCATTGTAAAAAAGTCAGCAAATCCTAGTCAATGTATAATGTAAGGTACATTATTAGATTCCTAGAATTGAGCATGATTTTTTTTTTTTTTTTTTATCTAAGGACTATGGATTTTTCTCATTTTTTGTTGTGAATTCCATGGCATTTTGATAGGAAAGCTATCCATGGTGGTAGATGTTTAATTTTCCTAATGCCCTAAATCTAGTGTGAGGCTAATCACACACACAAATACACTAGGAACCCTCAACTTATGATAACTTTGTATAACAAAAATCTTGGGGAGTGAGGTTAATTAAGTGCATAGAGTTTTGAACCAACACATATATTATTTTATTAATCCATCAATAAAATAATACTTGGGCTCCCATAAAAGGGGTCACAGCCTATGATCACTAGTACAACTAGTATACATAGTATACAAGCTAGAGCATGCAATTTGCTACTTCCTATTTGAAATCTACCTAATGCGAAGACATGGAAAAATACACAAAGCCTTTCTCCTTCAACCCTTTCAATACCTATTTTCCTTGAAACGTGGAAAGTACATTATTTCCTTGACCAGAAAGAGATACTTCACTATCCATGATCTTCTCACGATGAAATTGATCCTAAAATTACAATGTATGTTAGCTTTGAAGTAGGTCTTCCACTAACAATTGATTAGCCACATAATTCATTATGTAATTGGATGGAAAAGAGCTCTCAAAACATGCTTTAGATGAATGGAATTCATTTTATCAATGGTTTAAATTAATTACACTTGCGACTTGATGGAGCTATACTCATTCAAACCCATTGGATGCGGAGAGTTCTTTGAGTGTGCCATGATAGAAATCCATTATTCCTTTCGTGTGAATCAAACAAGTGTTATGATAGGATAGGGAAAGCTCCTTAGAAAATTTTAGAACCGATGATAAACCTCTTCCTCAATAAATAGATTCCTAACTCTCCATGTCAAGTAAATGTAATTGATCTTAGAGAATGGCCATCTAAGGAAATTCAATATTGGCATGGTTAAAATTGTCAACCAAGTTGAACCATGATCAACCATGGTAAACCATATATTAATGTTAATCTTAGGATAAATATATATAAGGGGTTATACATAGAGTATCAATCGTCGAGTTTATAATATTTAATCCCAGGGTTTAATATTAATCATAGGGTTTATAACATTACTTAATGCGTTTATATTCCAAGTGTTTATAATCTTAGAGTTTATAACATTAATCCTAGTTTTTATAGTATTAATATTATGGTTTATCATATTAATCATAGGGTTTATCATATTAGTCATAGGGTTGAATATTAATATTATGATTTATAATATTAATGTGACCATTTAATATATTAAACTTATGGTTTGGAATACCAAACTTATGCTTTATAATCTTACTGTTTATAAAATTAATGTGACCATTTATAATATGAATCTTAGGGTTTATAATATTAATCACACAGTTTATAACCCTAGGGTTTATAATATTTGGTTTAATATTAGCATTTATAATATTAATCCTAAGGTTTATTATATTAATACTAGGATTTAATATTAATTCCAAGGCTTATAATATTAATTCTAGGGTTTACTATTAATCTTAGGGTATATAATTCAAGGGTGTAATATATTGATCTTAGGGTTTAATATATTAATATTAGGGTTTATAAAATTATGTTTTATGATATTTCGTTTATTATTAGGTTTTAATATTGTGATGTTATGGTGGTGCATAAATCTATCTAATGTCCCATTATGACAACCATGGTGAGAATGTTACATTAGATTTCCATTTACTCAATGTTGGATTGCGACATTACAAAATTGGGGTTTAAAATTAGGGTTTACAATATTGGTTTTATAGTATTAGCCCTTAATATTGGGTTGATAATATTTTGCATTATAATATTGAGTTCAATATTAGAATTTATTGTTGGATTTAATATTGTGGGTTTTAGTATTGAGTTTACAATATTAGTGTGAGGGTTCATAATATTGGCTTTTATAATTTTAGGGTTTA
>APFE030038415.1:0-13626 GCA_000404065.3 Pinus taeda
AAGACCAAATGGCATGACTAGGAATTCATAGTGGCCTTCATGAGTTCTGAAAGCAGTCTTGGGGATGTCGAATTCCTTTATGCGAATTTGGTGGTAGCCTGAGCAAAGATCCAGCTTCGTGAAAAATTGAGCCCCATTGAGTTCATCCAGCAAATCATCAACCACTGGGATGGGAAATTTATCTTTGACTGTCAACTTATTGAGGGCCCTGAAGTCAGGACACATCCGCCACTCTCCATCTTTCTTGAGCACCATGACCACTGGGGATGAATAAGGATTGATGCTGGGACGAATGACACTAGCTTCCAAAAGTTCCTTGATGATTTTTTCTATTTCATTCTTTTGGGTGAATGGATATCTGTATGGGCACACATTTGGGGGTTGGGCCCCTCGAACCAAGGTGATGCTATGATCATGTTCCCCTCGTGAGGGTGGAAGCCCTTGAGGCTTGTCAAAGACCAGCAAATGGTTATTTAAAATCTGTTGCATCTCAGGATGAATTGGCGGTGGCTTGGTTTTGACTACCTGGATGGCATTAAATTGAGCTACAACTCCATGATTGCCCTTTTTTAACAATTTCTCCATCCTAACGCGAGCTGATGAAGAGGGGCTCCCGCTTTGAAGGTCACGGAGGGGTAAATGTGTGTAGTTGTTCTGCTCAAATCATATAATACTCCTGGAAATCATTGTGATTGGCCCAAGAGTGCGGAGCCAGTCAGCTCCAAGGACAATGTCGCAACCCCCCATGTGTATGGCAAACATGTGGGATTTCAACTAATAATCCCCCATTTGAAGTTTGACATTTTCACAATGGCCTTTACATTTCATTGTTCCTCCATCCGCAATTTGAACTTGGAAGTTAGAAACTGCTCGTACAAAATAATGTATTGCTTCTGCGACTTTTTGATGGATGAAATTATGTTTACTTCCACTATCAATCAAGACAACTACTGGGCGATGTTTAATAAAACCTCTGATTTTGAGAGTTTGAGGGGCAGAAATCCCTGCCAAAGCATGCAACGAAATGACTGGTTCATCAGAGACATTGTCCTGTTGGTTGTCTTCTTCAAGCTGCTCATGTTCCTCCAGTGGTGGCTCTTCCTCTATTGAGTTGTAGTCAGTGGCAGTAATTTGAAAAAATTTGGGCTCCTTGCATTTATGCCCTGGGGAGTATTTTTCATCACAGTAGTAACATAGGCCTTGCTTTCTCCTTTCGGCCATCTCCGCAGGTGACACCTTTTGGACTTTAAGTGTTTGAGTCATGTTGTGAACCTGTGGGGGGCGACCTTTAGCAGAGAAATTTGGGCGACTGTATTGGGTTGCTAATGCACTTTCAACATTACGAGCTACCTTGCAAGCCTCCGTCCATGTGGGAGGGTGGTGCAGTAGGACTTGGGCTTTGATAGCTTCTTTAAGACCACTGATAAAACATTCCATGTAGAACCCATCTGAGAGACCCCAAGTACGAAAGGCTAAGGCTTCAAAAGCTGTAATATATTCACCCACTATACCAGTTTGTCGGAGCTTAGTAAGACGACCCAAAAAAGATGATTCTTGGTCAAGCGATCTTGAAGAGCTTTGGTGAATTTGGGCCAAGTCCTAAAAGTTCCAGTGCAACGTTGCTGCCATTCCCACCATTGCCACCTTTCATTGTCCAGGTAGATGCTCCCCAACATAAGTTTAGTCTCATCATCGTAGATGCAATTTAGTTTGAAATATTGCTCCATTTGTGCTATCCATGCCGACGGGTGAGAACCGTCAAATTTATGCATATCCAACTTGGGAGGTTGCTGACTGGGTTGTGGGTGGGTGTTCCAGACGTGAGGAGAGTGGCTAGACTCACCCTCATTGTGTTCTTGGCCATTATACTCCTCCTCGTGGGTGTGATCCTTTCCCTTCGGGACTATGTTTTCGACCATGACAAGTAGTCTGGTACCCTGAATGCCGAGGTTATGCACTGATTCTTCAAGTTTGTCCATCCTTTCATTGGCCATCGCTTGAGCTCTAGTTGCTACCATACACCAACCGGATTTTTTTGAAAAGTGGGACCACCTAAAAAAAATTCACTAAAAAGTGAATGGTACCACCGTGCTTAGCTCGTCGTCCTGATTCTGATGGGCTAGGTCACCAATAAGCGCCCCGAAAGATCTCAGAAAACTCCTAACGGAGTTTTACTCCTCCCTTATCAATACTGCAGTGGCCAAATTCTCAAAATGTCAATGCGGCCAAAAGTCCTGCGAAAATTATACCCCGGTATAGGAACCCTTCATAACGACTCTGATCTGGTGGATCTGAGAGATTTGAAAGGCAGATCTGATAGCATTGGGCAGCAGAACTGACTGCTTCTACGGATCTAATGGATCTAATAGATCGAAATGGCTGATTGGGACCGATGTCTGTTGCTGTTGCACTCCTTTGCACAAGCGGATCTGGAAGATATGATGATAGAAAAGGGAACTAGGGTCTTGAGGAGTGTCAGGTGCTACAGATCGCAATATACATAAGGGTCTAGCAGTAGTACTTGGCCCAATGTTTCAGGGCTCTAACTAAGGAGGATCGACCGTACCCTTAGCCGTACAACTCGACTACCCTATCGTACGGGTGAGTAATCTCTCCGAGTGCTGTTCTTGGTGTACTGTAGCTGCGAGACGGCCGATGGTTTATCTATGAAAAGGTTTCAAAGGAGCCTAGGGGGCTTCCAATATACCCAGAGGGTACGTGCAAGACAGTCCGTGTGCGGTTCTGTCTAATGCGCTACTACTCGAAGGAGTACCCACAAGGGTTACAAGGGAGTCCAACAGACGTGACCACCTCTTGTATTTCCTGCGTGCATCCCTCCCCAAATCCACAGATTTATGTGCTCAACGACAGATCCCATGGTTTAAAGACGCCGGAACACGTCTCTAGCCAAAAAAAATTTTGCTACGAAATGGAGATCCCACCGGCCCTAGAAAGTGCTCTGATACCACTTGTTATGCTCTTAACTTGCAAATGATACCCAAATATAGAATATGTGAAGAAAAGATACCCAAAACACAGAATATGCGAAGAAAAGATACCCAGAACACAGAATAGCAATGATTTTATTATTCAGAGAGTAGTTCCACTTGCCTCTTTGAGGGGGCAACCTCCAATAAGCAAGAGCGATTCAAAAAAAGACACGAGCTCCTCGCAGGGAGCTCTATCCTTTATATATGACTCATATATGCAAACCACGGCAATACCGTGTATTACTAATACCATCTATCTAATACTACGGCCCATTTGCAATTAACTGTGGTTCCGTTATTAATTGCGGATTAACCACTTACAATTATTAATATGGGCTTTATTGACTCTTGACTATGACGTGGTCCCATTACATAGATAACGGGGTTAGGGTGGGACACTAACACCCTTTGACTGTTGAGGATATCTACTTCTTGACCAGTTTATCAAGGCGTGGTGCCCCTCTCTCACTATCAGGTTCTGCCCATGGGGGTGAATCCGTGAGGGATTACATTCGCCGATACTGTAGAGATGGATCTCAGCCAAGCAGGGACGGCAAGATCAGCATTAGAGACATCACTAACTGGTCCTTGAGGACTATCTTATTCACCTTTGCTAGATTGGCTGGCAACGCAGCTCTTCACTTGGCCAACATGTCTTATATGCAGTATGCCTTGGAATGCCTTGAACCAAAGGTTTTCAACTGGTGTGATGCAGTACTTCTGATGATAAAAGAACAAATTACCAAGGTGAATAATGGAAGATCCAAGAACTTTGGTTATGGTTCTATTCTGACTGCTTTCGCCTTGGAGAAGATCCCACTGATGCAACCATAGTACATTTCACTTGCACTGCTAGCACCGATAGAGCCACGGATGTAGAGATGGGTTGACCTTATGGCCAAACATGCTGGTCAATCGCAAATTTCATTCTCTTATGCCTTCTTCGAGTGGTTCAACTGTCAGTAGATGTTTTATGCCGAGTATCCATATGCTAGGATGGATTTCCGAGGTGACCCAAATTTGGTGCTATCAGTTGGCGAGCAGTGGGGTGTCATCTGTAAAAATATCTGACCATATCTTTGTTTATTGCTTTTATATTGTTCTTGTATTTTTTTTTTAAATGTTATCAAGACTAATCAAACCCATGTATTCGTGCAGATATTGGACCAGTGCAACTAGCAGTGCGCCTGAGGGTAGCAGCTACCATTCCAGCAGGAGAGGCTATAGGGAGGGTTGTCCTTCACGATCTGGATGTAGCCGAGACCCTTGCAGTATTGCAGGATCATATTGAGGGCCTCACCCTTGGTATTTCGGATGTGACGACTGACGAGTTACCTCTAAGATTACAACGCCATACTACTGGCATGCTGAGTCGATGGACTAGGCTCCTACATATGATCACATAGGTGATGACTTGTTATCACTAGCACCATTAGTCTAGGGTGCTTTCTTGCATTTTTGAGTTTTTGGGTCATGTGACCAATTTTGTCCTAGACACAGAACATTTTGTAAAAACTATAAACAGTTATATATATTTTTTTATTTTCGGAGCTTTATTTTGGTTAAGATATATGATGCTGATGCAAATGTTGATGAAATGCTTTTCTTTTATAAATGTTGCAAATGTCTATCTAACATATAATTTGCTAATGAATCAGTTAATGTGTTTAAGTTTCTGGAAATGTGTTGATATTGAATAGAATCAAACTGCCTTTCTAAAATCCTGACCCTTAGGAACATACAATAGATAGCTAGATTTCGAATGGAATAGATGCTAGTAAGCTGTAGGATGATGAGTTATGAGTCTAGCCTGACAAGAAGTCGGCATATGCCATGTGCGATGGCATCAGAGAGAAGTTCTATCAATGCGCTATACTCAACAATGTTGTTTGTTGACTAAGCAATACATACCCCTCTAAAACGCACTAACTTGTCGCTTGGATAAAAAATGGCCCAGGCTGCAAAAGATAGGTTCCACGTACTATGAATAGCTCCGTCAGCATATCCAACAAATGATTCCAATAGGTTCGACATCTGCAACAAATGTAAAAGTGGATTACCTAACCAAAACAATCACTCTTAACGAAAACAAAAATGTAACAAAAGCATATGAAGACATTACTACACTTAGTCAAGCATAATAACGCTTAAGGTACAACCTGTTTCGGGGTTGTGACAGTGGAATCCCATCGTAATCTACTAGTTCATAGGCTCCTTTTGCTAATATGTGCTTAACAATGTAGGGACCCATCCACAAAGACTAGAACTTACCTGCTCCCAATTTATTGGATTCCTGATCGTAGAGTAAGACCAAGTCACCTTCTGAGAAGACACGAGGTTTGAAATTCTTGTCAAATTATGCCTTGACTCATTTCTTATGAGCTTTGTTAGCTAAGGCGGTGTCACAACAAGTTTCATCTAGTTGGATTAATTCCAAGAAGCGAGCCTCTTCCTCTAAAGTTCTGGGGAGAAGGTCAATTGCGAGCTTGAGAGAAGAAATTTCGCATCGAACTAGTAAGACCACTTCTAAGCCATACACCACCTGAAAAGGTGTAAATACAGTTGCATTTCTTACCGATATTTGGTATGCCCACGAGGTCGAGTACAGGATTAGGTGGCAACTCCGTTTATGGACTCCAATCATCCTTTGCAGCATGCGCTTTAGGACTTTATTGATCGCCTCAACTTGTCTGTTAGCTTGTAGATAACATAGAGTAGAACTGTCGTGGGACAGTCCTAATTTGGTAGCCAATTCAACCATCATGTGATTATGGAAATGCGATCCATGATCTGTGACTATAGCTTGTGGAACACTGAATCTAGAGACTACATGATTGAAAAAGAAAAGAGCAGTCGTTTCACCGCTGTTGTTTATTCTAGGCATCACCTCAGCCCATTTTGTAAAATAGTCAACTACGACTATGATATACCTATTCCCCCTGGACGAGGTGGGGTTACCTATCATGAAATATATGCCCCATTTAGTGCATGGCCCAACAACAACTACTGGATGTAGAGGTGCAGGTGGTAATCTGGTTTTACGGTCGAAGATTTGACAAGCATGGCAACTTCTGATTACGGTTATGCAATCTTTGAACATTGTTGGCCAGAAGTAACCTACTCATAAAATCTTTTGTGTCATAGCATAACCAGATTGATGCCCTCCACACACGCCTAAATGACATTCATTCAGGACTTTTTCGGCCTCCTCATGGGTGAGGCATCTTCATAGAACTATATCAATACCACGACAGTAAAGTGTATCACCGACGATCATGTAGTATTTTTCTTGGTATCAAGTATGTCGTTGTTCTGAGCGAGAGGTATTAGGCCTATATGTTTGGGTTTGGAGATAGATGATTATATCTCCATACCAAGGATCACTCGACGATATCATAAACAAATATTCATCCATGATTGATGCTTTGGATGTTGAATCATTGGACGACAATGGGAAGTCGCATAGTAACTCCACGAAAACCAAAGATTTCTTTGATTTGGATTTTATGAATTTTAGATCAAACTCTTGCAAAATGGTTATCCATTTCAAATATTTTCCCCCAAGTAACTGATGCAATAGAATGTAAGTCATATGGTTGCAATTTGACAAAATGGTAGTTTTGAGAAAGAGGATATAGTGTCAAAATCTTTGTACTACTTGAACAGATGCAAGAGCCGACGTTTCAACATAGGAGTACTTGCTTTCTGTATCATTTAAGTTCTGACTTAAATAATAGATAGCATGTTCGATTCCATTGTCTGCTTGAACTAAAACCATTTTGATGGTCGTATCTGCTGCAGCTAGATACAGGTTAAAGTCTTTTTGATAGTTAGGAGTGTACATTAATGATGCTCTTATTAGGGATTCCTTTAGAGCATCATAGGAAGCTTACGCGACCTGATCCCAGTTAAAGGGCACTTCTTTTATCAAAAGACGAGTATAACCTTTAGCAACTTCAGCGTAATTTGGAATGAACCTCCTCAGAAAGTTTGCTTTCCCTTGGAGTTTCTGAATCTAAAGCAAATTTGAAGGTGGAGGCATATCGATGATCACCTGAGCCTTACATGGGTCAAGATGAATCCCGTCCTTTGAAACCACAAAGCCAAGTAAGTAACCAGAACCAACAAAAAACACACACTTGTGTAGATTGAGTCGTATCTTATAGTGTCGGCAATGTACAAATATAGCTCTCAAATGCTGTGGATGATCAGTCCGCTTTCGCGAATGAGCTGGTAGATCATAGAGATATGGTTGAATGATGTTCTTGATGTCATGGAATACATAATTCATAGCCCTCTAAAAAGTTGCCCCTGTGTTCTTTAAATTGAAAGGTAACTTGCGGTATGTGAATGTGCCCCACGGACATATAAATGCAGTCTTCGACTGGTCTTGTGGGCAGATATTAATTTGATTATACCTAGAAAATCCATCCATGAATGAAAATATTTCACAACCAGTGCATTCATCAATTATCTGGTCGATGAAGGGTGTAGGGTAGTTGTCTTTTGGACAAGCTTGATTTACATCCCTGTAATCAACGCACACTCTAATCGTTCCTTTTTTTTCATCATAGGAACAATATTTGATACCCAATCAGTTAGAGGAACTAGGTATATGAAACCAACCTGTAAAAGTTTTTCAACTTCTGCCTTGATGGCAGCGGCTTTCTTTGGGTGCACCTGCCAAAACCGTTGTAGTACCAGTTTGACATCTGGATACATCTTGATTTCGTGTCCAACTATACTCGAGTCAATACAAAGACATCTCTGAACTCGCAAAAGAGAGTGTAATATATTTCCAGCTCTGAAGAAGAACAAGATTTGCCGACATGAATATTCTCTACTACATCTGGTTTGGTCGAAATATTTATGGCGATAGTTTCTTCAATATTAGACAAATTTCACTTAGAATCCACAGTTTCTTCAATATTAGACAAATTTCACTTAGAATCCACCGTATTTACAGTATTTGATAGAAAATAAAAAACTGAAGGATGATTAAGGTCGCTGGAACAATCTTCATGGTAATCTGGAAGATGGGAACAATGGTGGTAATCTTCCCATGGTACCTCTCCTATCATCATTGAATGAATGATTCCTTCATCTGTAGAATGTGCATGTGACCAAGGATATGAAAAGGTGCCATATTCCTTAGACCTATCTATCCAAACACTCGATGAGCGTTGATTTGGTTTTTCCCCCCAGGCCAAGAAAATTTATTGCTACAATATTTCTATTGGGCTTGGAGGCAATACCTGGCGATGATCCATGCCGCATCATGTCCGAAAATCTTTTGGACCTTTGAAGATATAGAAGATACCATATTGCATGTTTCCACTATGGACACTTGCACCAGATTACTCGGAGGCGGTAGGGAAAAAGTACCCATTAAGGTAGGGTCTTTTAGGAGGCCTACTTTGATATTTTGAAGCGATTGAGAGCTTCCATGGATCATTGGAAGGCTTCCCGTAACTTGTGAAATGTTAGGGAGGAAGGTTTGTTGATCAACAATTGTAATTCCTCCTTGAAAGGGAAATGCAATCTTTCTAAAGTATGTTGACACAACTGCAACCATAGCATAAATCCAGGGCCTTCCCAGTAGGATATTTTAATCGAGGTTTCCATCGATAACTTCGATGTAAATTTCTACTGTCTTGCCCTCCAGTTCAACTTGCAAGTTACTTAATATCTCGTACGGGGTGTATGTTCGTCCATCGAATGCCTTTAACGTCATTGACGATTACGACAGGGGTGGTGAGCCTAAAGTTTTCCAACAACTCATTGACATAATGCATGTAGATGCCCCCTCATCAATAATTATTCGATGAACAGGTTTGTTGAGGGCTTTCACTTGGATGAGGAAAGCGAGTTGAGTTGGTAACTGAGGTTCATTTCCTTTATTATTAAAGGCCACAATATTGGACTTTGTTGGGTCAATCCCACCTATTGCTGATAAAAGCTAGAGCCTACTTTTGGGAGGGGCAACTTTGCAGTACTTCAAGTGTTGACATAGCGAATGGCGATTGGGCCAGATCCTCCACTAGATTATAATTTTGTGCCACTTTGGCATGAGGATTAAATGTCAATTTGTGTGCTACTCCCTTTGGTAGCTTTATCGTTAGCTCAGGAATGATGGGTGGAACAACTTTGGTTGAAGTTGTTGTTGAACTACTAGGTTGATCTGTAGCCTTGTTCTTCGACCGCTATGGATTCTCGTAATCTTTATTCCTTGTCGATATCAAAGCATCATTTTGTTGTTTCAAAATGGACAACATAAGCACTTGGGATGGGGAAGCATTATCGCTAGCAACCAGATTGGTTTCTAGGTTTCGAAACGGGTCAGTCAATACCGCTGAGGTTTTTGAACTCTTAAAGAACTTCTTAATCTCAGCTTTATGTGGACAATCTCTCATCCAATGGTCTTCATCACATATGTGACATGTCCGATTAGGTTTCTTTTGCCAAGAAGGGTTTTCAGAAGATTTTTCAGGAGATGAATCATACTATTTCTTCTTTTTTCTTTTCCCTTTCTTCTTGCCCCCTAGTTGCTTTGGTTCTTTGCCTTTGTCGGTTAACATGGCATTAACCTTTGAGGCAAGAAGTTTGTCATTTTCCTTTTTACTGGAAACTACAAGGGCTTTACCAGACGAGGCCTTTGTAGTTTGCGTATTGGAGGTACTAATCATGTTGTTTCCGGCATGAGAGTCCTTGTTCAATTTAGGAGGAGGAGGAACGAAAAAATGTGGTCTAGGAGCATTAGGAATTTTTTCGTAGAGTGTGCTAAACTAATTATAGATAAAGTTTAGATATTGCACATGAGAAATGACTTGCTCTTCAGTGACAACTCCTCCCTTGGCCACATCTTCTGTAATAGAAGGTAACAATGACTTAATAAACCATTCAGCTAACAACTGATCAGGAACATATGTCTTCACCATTCTATGATGACGTCGCCACTCATGAATATGATCAGATATGTGAGTGGTTATCGTCTACTTAAAATTGGTAAGAAGCTCTCTTCCTGTTTTGTACCTTAGGGGTAACTAAAAATGGGTTAAAAAGGTCGTGGCAAGGGCGTTGAAGTTATCAAATGAAGCCCTAGGAAATTCAATGTACCATTTTGCTGCTAGACCAGTTAACGTTCGCTGAAAAAGGTGAAGCCTAATCGAATCATCATTGAGAGTGTTGGATGAACACCATAGATAAAAGGTCATCACATGATTTGAAGGATCTTCACCCGGATTTCCATTGAATTTAGGAATATTTGATGGAAGTTTATGAGGAATCACCAGCCACCAAGTGGCATAAGCTATTGGATCATTTGTTAACCGATTCAAATCTGGTAATTCTAAAGCTGCTACGAAAGGCAATTGTTGATTCAGGTTTGGCAAAGAATACCCAAGTTAAGTTGGGATTGCTTGAGCCGTGGGTCTTTGCATACCGGCATATTCTATTTGATGCTAATAACTTTGATAATTTTGATGGATGTAATCATTGTAATATGATTGTTGGTAACCATTTTGAATATACGACTGCCCATTACCTGCAATGCTTTGTTGCTCAGGTCCTTGATAAGCTTTATGGAATTGCAGTTGTTGATATTGTACCAGCCATGGCTGCGAGACCATTTTCTGTTGTCCAATACTGGATGTTTGACCAAGATGAGGGGTTACAATACCCATTTGAGCCTGAGTCACTTCAGTTAAGGAGCCACTAATAGGTAGTTGTGATTGAGTCATGGAGATAAGAGGCTGTTGTATTACGACCTGAGAGACTAGAGGTTGACATACAACAGGCAGTGCTTCTACTTGCCACACCATCACAATAGCTAGTGTAGTGGGAATGTTCGACACAGGTTGATTTTGTTGTATTGAATATACAACTCTTGGCTGTTGAGGCAATGTTGGTACCCAACCAGTCGATGTGATTCCAGCTTGACCCGAATTCTATTGTGAACTCTCATATGGTTGTTCTCTCAGAGGGAACAATGAAAAGACATACTGCCCCCCATATGGTGACAATCCAGTGTTCAAAGGGAAAATTGGCCTTTGGAGACTGGACTGCCCAAATTGATACTATTGTGAAGGATCAATTCGCTGAGACTCAACATGAGAAGTTCTTGATAAGGTTTTGGATGAAAAAATAGGAATAGACCATACTGTCAAAATAGTCCCTGGGTGGACTCCATCTAGTGGTTGAGAACTAGTTGGGACAATTGGTACACCAACGAACATTGTCGGAGTGGCGATAAGATGTTCTGCTGCTACTGTATCAGATGACACAGGCCTAGATGTCGATGGTTGTTCAGACATATCGAGTCTATCCAAAATATTTCCTAGCGATTCTACAAGAACTTCCGATGAAGGGTGACTAACTTCTGTAGTAGAAGGATATAGGTGGATCCCAGTTCCAAAATGCAATGGAGTACTGGATGGAAGATCCTCCACAATCTCTTCTATAGCAATTAATCTAGGTGGAAGAGGTAGATTGTCGGGTCCGTAAAATATTTATGGAGTTGAAGAAGGTATAGACTCTACAGTGATAGATGTTGGAGGGGAGATAGCTTCCGAATCAGCCCTAGATGAGCTGGTTCAGGAATAGAAGTGTTTGTCGTTACACTAGGATCAGTTATAGTGTCCTCTTGTAACTGCAGAACTTCTTTTGTAGAGGTAGGATACCAGAAATAGTTGGAGTAACTGGAGTCTCTGAGGAAGTTGAAACACAAGTTTCAAATAAACCAGGAGACTTTGACCCAGTTAAACGAGATCGGTTGGCCCGGAATGGTTTCATTTCTGGAGTCAAAGACGGTTGACTCATCAGTCTCCGCAAATGACAGGGTTTTGATTGAATTTCTTGCACGATTGTGGATTACTTTATCAACTTAAAATAAAAAGGGGAAAATGTTATTCTGAATTAAATGAATTTTATGACACTTTGACACAACTTGCTTTTTCAATTTTAAAGAGTCGAGAAAAATCTAAGGATGACTCTAGTCGCCTTCGATTTTTAATGAACCTAAAGTGACAAGTGCTCAAATGGACCTTTTCTTTTAAGGAGTCTAAAAAGGAACGAAAGTGACTAATATGAAAATATAGATAGAGGGATTACCAAACCAATCGTAAAACTGCAGAATACTTTTTACTTACAGCAGTCAATCTTCCCGAACGCTGTGTTTAGTGCATTGTGATCGATAGGGCGACAGACATGGCTTCCTAAGGATAAAGGATATAGCCTATTGTGGTCTCCCAATATATACTCAATGGTACGTGGGAGCACAAGTCTGTACTAGTACTTGTCGTATCAAAGAGGAGGAATCACTCAACCTACGATGAAAACGATAGTTACCAGGTTTTATGACGCCGGAATACATCTCTAGCCTAGACTTCTAGAGGTTATGCATTAGGTTCCAAAGCATTTTTATGTTCATTGAGGTTTATTTTACAGTTGATCTTTCTTAAGAAGTTTTCCTTTAAGGTTCACCACGTGATGTAGATATACAATTTCTAAATATGCAATCTAAGATGATAAACAATCGTTTACTTTCTTTTTGCAATGAAAATCCTAGCTACTAAGGAAAGAGAACTAAAATCCTTTCAACATAAAGCAGAGAGCACACACTAAGATGCACTGTCCTAAATCAATTTCCACATGAAGTCTAAATGCAAATGCACATGCATGCATTTTTTTTCAGGTTCTTTAATGTGAGAATGACAAAAATAAAACTAAGTACAGATCTGAACTATCTTTCCTCAAAGCGACACTATAGCAATTTGTTTTCAAAACGAAAGGAAGATTTAGACGACACTTTCAATTTCGACTTGAAAACTACTTTCGACACTTGAAAGAATTGAGGATCCAAATCAAATACAATGGCAAAAGCGTAATCGACTGCCTAAAAGAGGAAGACTTTACAACACTTTTCTTTGATCGAAAACAACACTTGCAACACTTTCAAATCAAAATATGACAATTCGATTAAGTTGTTGTTTGGAGAGGAGAATTGTAAATAATGAAAAATACATAAAAACATTCACAATTCTTTATCAATGGAGGCTAAATAATGCAAAGGAAGAGAGTTTCAATAGTGATATACTGATCATAGATAGCAAAACTACTGAATAAAGTTGAAGACAATGAAGAGAAAAGCAAACTCTGGAGGCAGAAACAGTATCACTCAATCATCCCACCTGTAACACAGGGAAACAAGGATGCATCTCACCTGCAACACACGGGAGGTGCAATGCATCCAAGTTGCCAATGGGAGATAGTGCGATGGTCCAGTGACGAGATTGAGCTTGGTTTTTTCTCACAGTTTGTAGGTAAGTTCAGCGGTTTAGGCTAAGCTTATGATAGGCAGTAAACACAAAGTATAGGGGCTGATCTAATGAGGTTATTTGAGATACCACCAGGGCACTTAGGATGTTTGAAAGTCAAATGTTTAGTTCATAAACTAACCCGGAGATTGACTGAAGCAGTGTTGATCTACTTTGTAGTTGCATAGAAAAAGCACTTCAAAGGCTAGCTGGCTTAACTTTAGGCTCCATCTATAGTTTATAAAGCAAACAACAGTTACTAACAATCAAACTATTCGATCCCCAGTATGGTCGCCATTTTGTTATCGGGAAAACTAGTGTCC
>APFE030038421.1:0-45809 GCA_000404065.3 Pinus taeda
AATCCAATTCCCCCCTGACACTACCTGTTTTTAAAACAAATGGCTATACCCTTCCCCGACAACGGTGCCAAAATGTAGAGCTGTAACAAGGACCTTTTTCACCTCTAGTTATCTCACATTACAAGTCAATCCGGGAACGTTTTTGTTGTTGCGAAGGGTATCTCAATTTGAGGAGATTTGTCAGAGTAATGCTTCGTAGTATAGATCTAAGAAATACAAGAGTAAATGGATGCTAAGCTATGCTAAATTACTTTTGCATAAAGAATTCACACCTGGCAACTTTGTTAGTCAAGGGTACGGAAGCAGTAACCCATGCCTTTAGAAACTGATAAAGGAAAAGAAACTAGAGTATGGATCATGGATCTGGGAGCATAATAGCGTCTGCTGTGTTTCATGACAGCCTTGATCCTCCTCCCACACAATATCAAGGAATGCAAGTAAAAAGGAACAGCAAGAAAGTAGAATGAAACAGCAATTCAGAAATGAAACGACAACTCTTAAATGGAACAGCAATGAAAAGGAACAGCAGTAAAGAAACTAAATCTCACGAGTTCAACACTCTCAATTCTTGGCACCAACTTTCATACAAATAAAGGCAATCTTTTGTACAAGTAGACAATTAACCAAATGGAACAGCAAATCACCATAAACAGGAAACGTCAATCATATATAAACATAATCTGAAATGATTACCAAAAGTCCATTACTTCAACCATATGCAGCTGAAACATTCCACCTATAAAGTCTGTAACGAAAGTGAACAACTTGTTATGTGATCAATTCTGGAAATATGCTACAAACTCGTTACCAAGATTTACAAAAGGAAAACTACTAATAACCAAGTATGAAACAGTATGTACGTATATCAAATTATAGAGAACAGTAAACAAACCATACAAAACCAAACTATAATGATACAATCAGCCAGTGTCCGTTGGAGCCGGGCCCTTAGCTCTCAATGGCACCGCCGTAACTTACTTCAGACGCAGGAGGAAATTAACACCGAATGTATTATATTAAAGCATCAACGATACAACAAAACTGAATCTCAAAGAGACTCGATAGTCTGAGTATAACCAATAGTGCGTTTTATAAAACAGAAAGTAAACATACACAATATTCCAGACGTCCCCTAAGTCTTTGATGCCGCCCCATCTTATACAAGTAATGGCGGAGTTAACTAAACAACAAAATAATTAATTGTAACGATCCCTCAGGATCAAAGATCCTGAGGGATCTGTTAAACAGCTAACTCCTTTCTTTTTCTTCCTCGTCTGCCGAACTGACAGTCCTTGATCTCATCCTGGGATGATCTGCCTTAATTCACTTGCCTTGGTCTAGACTTTATTCGGAATTAGGGGGACAGCCGTTATCTGCTCATGGGACTCTTGTTTAGCACCGCGCCTTCTTACTTTTGTCCTTACCTGTATGAAAGAAGATACTTTCAGTAATTGGATCATTCATATTAATTCCCATTGCATTCTCCCTATTGTATAATAAAGAAAAGGTTACAACTATTGCTTGAAACACTACTAAGTTATGCGTTAAAACATACCTTTCCAATGCTCTACAGTTGCTTCATGTAGATATCCTCTTCGAGATCCCCGTGAAGAAATGTTGTCTTCACATCCATTTGTTCTACCGCAAAATCAAAAGCAGTAGTAACAGAGAAAAGTAATCTAATAGAAGCTACCTTGGCAACAGGAGAAAAAATATCACCAACGTCAATTCCCGACACCTGGGAATAACCTTTTGCTACCAACCGAGCTTTGTATTTCTCCACCTTTCCTTCTGCATTTGTCTTCTTCTTGAACACCCATTTGCTAGCAATGGGTTTCCTTCTTGCCAGCAACTCCACCAGATCCCAAGCCTCATTTTTTTGCAAAGATGCCATTTCATCAACTATGGCCTCTTTCCAAAGTTTTCCATCCTCTGAATCTAGTGCTTCCTTCACAGTTTTGGGATCATCGTCAGTAATAGATAAAGAAAAATTTGAACAGAAAGCAGATTGACTATACCTTTCTGGCTGCCTTCTTTCTCGAACTGACCTTCTCACACTCGGATTTTGTGGCTCTTCATCTTCTGATTCCTCCTCTATTGTAGAGTCTGATTCTTCCTCCTTAAGCTCAAACTCTATCTTCTCTAGTTCCTTTGGTTGGACTTCATGTTTAATAACATCTTTCACCTCTCTGAACACAACATCTCAGCTGTACACAACCTTCCTTATTATTGGGTTCCAAAGCTTATAACCTTTTAAACCATCCTTATACCCAATAAAGATGCACTTTTCATATTTACTATCCAACTTAGTTCTTTTCTCCTTTGGAACACGTACATATGCATCACATCCAAATACCCTTAGATGTGAAAGAGAGGGTTTCTTACTAGTCCATACCTCTTGCTAAGTCTTATCCTCCAACACTGATGAAGGTTATCTGTTGACCAGGTAACATGTTTTCTCCACTGCCTCTACCCAGAATTCCTATCCTAACCCGACACCACTAAGCATGATTCTTTCCCTTTCCATCAACATCTTGTTCATTCTTTCTGCAATTCCATTTTGCTCAGGTGTGTATGGAGTAGTCTTCTGCTATGCTATACGATACTTCTTACAAAATTCTTCAAATTCTTTACTGCAAAACTCTCCACCGTTATTTGTCCTCAACACCTTTATCTTCTTCTCTGTTTGGTTTTCCACCAGAGCCTTAAATTCTTTAAACCTATCAAATACTTTAGATTTCTTCTTAAGGAAATATATCCATGTATTCCTTGAGAAGTCATCTATAAATGATACATAGTACATAGACTTAACCAGTGATGGAACCTTCATAGGTCCAAACACATCACTGTGCACAAGTTCTAATATTTGTTTCACCCTCTCACCACCAAAGGGGAAACTCACCCGATCCTGGTTCCCATATACACAATTTTCATAGAAATCAAAATCCAGAGAGCTATTACTCGTACCTTCTACCATACCTTTACCATGAAGTAATTGAAGGCCCTTCTTTCCATTATGTCCAAGCCTTTGATGCCACAACATGGTCTTCTCTCTAGAGACCACTAGATTTTCTACTCCACTTTTAGGAACCACAGAACTGTTGCACCCATCAACAAAAGTGCTACCTTACATCTTGTACAGAGTTCCAATTTGATCTCCCCGCATCAATACTAGTGCTCCTCGAACCATCTTGCAGGTATCCTTCTCGAACACTATTTTTACACCTGCATCATCCAACTTGCTTATGGAAATTAGATTCATGGCCAATGCAGGAATATGCAAAACACCGAGAAGTGTTGTAACCCTTCCACCTTGCAACTTCAACTTTACTTTTCCACGACCAATGATTCTAGCCTTCCTGTCATCCCCCAAGAAGACATGACCATAATCATATTTCTCATACTCATAGAACCACTCTCTATGGGGAGTGAAGTGAAAGGATGCACCTGAGTCAATAAACCATGCCTCATGATCTACATGTGTACTTGAAGAAGCCAAGTACACATCCCCACCTTCATCTAAGGTGGTTTTTGCCTCTATAAAAGGAGCATCATCAGATCCCTTTCCTTTTTCAGGAGCTTTAGATTTACAGTCCCTTTTGTAGTGCCCTTCCTTTTTGCATTTCCAACACACCGCCTTTATAGGTTTTCTTGGAGATTTAGGTCTCCTTCTAGATTTAGATCTCACACTCGATGAATTATTTTTGTTTCTATTTTGGGACCATCCTCATACAGAAAAGGCATCACCATTCTGGCTTTCCATATTTTTCCATCTCATCTCCTCCATCAACAAGGATGAGACTATTTCATCAAACTACAAGGCAGTTGCATTGCTACCTATTGCAATAACCAGACTATCCCACGAATCTGGTAGAGAACAGAACAAACTAATGCACTTATCTTCATCTGAAGTTTTAATATCAACGGATAATAACTGACTTACCATAGTATTAAATGCGTTCAGATGCTCTCTCATTGAGTCTCCATCTTTCTTCCTAAGGTTATAGAGCTTTTTCCATAGGAACAGTTTATTCACCAGAGACTTAGATTGGTATAAAGTCCCTAATTTGTCCCACAAAGCCTTAACCATAGCTTTCCCTGATACATTCAACAACACTGAATCTGAGACACACAATCGTATTGTGCACTTTTCCTTCCGATCCAACTTCTTCCATTCTTCATCAGACACTCCCGTTGGTTTAGTACCTGGATCTACCATGATCCACTGATCTTTATCCACCAACAGATCCTCCATATTGAGTTTCTACAACTCAAAACTCTGACCATTAAATTTCTCGATCTTTATCTTTCCACTGCTCACCATCTTCTTTCACCACTAGAATTGATGTTGCAGTTATCCCATTGAATAGGGTCTACCACAGGCCCAAGCGAAACCCCTCAACACAAAGGCATCCCCTTGAAGCCATAATAGTTTTGATACCAAATGTAGATTTTAACCCCGTACATAAATTACTTGCATACGAATTCTAAAACATAGAAAATAAAAAATGTGAGAGCATAACACATAAAAGACATATACATAGAGATTTCCCCTGGATCCCAAAATGGGACTACTAGCTTGATTTTTCATTATATTCCTTTCAATGTTACAATACATATTTATACATTCTGAAGCATCCAATACGATGGACCGAAAACCATGCACAAAACCACAGGTAGGTCTGCCCAACCTAATATAGGGTCCAAAAAACAAAATTTCCGAGGGGCTCTACCTCAGACCCCGTAGATGGGGGCTACCCCCTTGCCCCCCATCAAGCCCCTCGAACAGGGGGGGTTGCCACCCCCCTGTGACCCCCCAGTGTGCAATCCATGCAACGAAGGGGGGACTTCGTTCCCCCCCTCTAACCCCCCAGTTCACTACGTGGGCTAGGCATGGAAAGAATATAACACAACGCATCAATTATGGAATCCTCTTTTCCATTATTTCCATAGTCTCTCTCCACCTTCTTCAAATGTCGTGGATGACTTGTTGGATCTAAAGTCCAATAGTTGTCTATAAGCTGACCCTGCTTATGGAAATGAGTGCAAAACAATTGCATCTTCTTTACAACATGGTTTCCATTATCCAATGGACATCTAGTTTTCTGTTGCTTTTTCTTTTGAAAGTTTCTTGTATGTGGCCATTTTCTTCCAACATCTTGAAACATTATGGTTATTCAAGCCACAAAAATAACATGTAAATTATCTCCATATCTTATGTGAATATTTACCATGTTTATTGTTGCAGCATCCATTGTCATTTTAATTTTATTTTTAGTTTTATCGCAAAAAAAAATAAAAATCAAATATTATGTTATAATGGAAATAAAGGAGAATGTAGAAATTTAAAAGAAATAATTTGTTTTATGTTATTGATGGCTTGCGAACATGAGAAGTCTAGGAGAAGATCTGAGCCATCCGATTGACAGGTAGAAGATCTAACGATAATCACATGGTTAACAAGGATGAGGTTTAATTCGGAGAACGAATGTGATGGTTTATGGAATGCAATTTAATCTTTTGAAGTCCAGATCAATCATAGTTGCTCATCAAGAAAGGACAAGATCCAACGGATATCGCGTCAAAAAGTGCATGAGTTTCATTATGAATTTCGAACCTGAGAAGTCTTTTAACTGCAGTTTTGTTTCTTATCAGGTCCATGGGGAAGATAAAGGTTTGTGGAAAAGGCGGACACGACAATATTATGAATCGGAGTTTTGTTTCATTTCGGTTCCATGGTAGCTGAAGGTTTTCCATATTCCACGTAAATCAACCAATTCTGTTTTTTTAGCATAATAACTAAAATTTGACGCGAATGACCGAAACTTCAAAGGAATGGTGATTTGTCGGGTTTCTTTGTGTTTCCACCAATCATATATATGTGGGCCCATAACCACAAGTCCACGCATGAAGTTTTGTAAAGATGCAGTTTGATGTTGTTATAGACATATTTGGGCACTGCAACCCCAATCACATATGTTGATAAACCAAGGGCTTTCAAACCCCTAAAAGTGTTTTTTCAAACCCTAAAGGATCACGGTCAACTGATTACATCATTTCCCAGAAGTTCTCCTCGAAAGACTGCTCAGAATTGGTCAAAACTAGACCATACAGACTACTCCATGCTGAGGGTGTGATTCATCTCACTTGTTACACACAAGGGGTGCGATGCATACTAAAAATCCCTTTTGTAGGGTGCAATGAGCGAGAGAAGACAAATGGCAGAGGCAGTTTGCTAGGTGGAAACTCAGAGAATCTTCTAGAAATTGCTCATATGACACTTGCCTCTCTGAATTCGTCTAGGGATGAGTAAGAGATCATGAAATCTCCAAGTGGAACCAAGAACTATCAGTGAAATGACACTAATCAAAATCCTAGAAGCCGACTCACCCCCCTGCAAATATCTATATATGGATCCCTCATCCTAGACATCTAGAGGCTGGAATTCTGTATTTTGTAAGGAAGTGCTGTTGGTTTCTCTGTGAAGCATTGTATTGTTGGGTGATCTAGATTTTCATGAGGTGAAGAGGGCTTTCGTGCTGGGAGGATGGCACTGGATCAGATAGTTGGGTTGTAATCCTCTCTTCTACTTCTATCAATAAAGCTATTTGAGTTTTCTTCCATATGCTTGCTTATTTCTGAATCTTGTATTTGTGTATGCATTTATATGGTTAATGTACATCTAATTCTACATTGTTTATGGTATCATAGATCTCTATGCTTTGATGGTATTTTGCTGCTTTGACTCTACAGGTGTTCTTTGAAGCGGGACAAGTGAGAAAGGAGTGGTGAAGCTCTATCAAAGGAGAGAGGAAACAAGCAAGGATCCAAGCGAAAGACTAAGGTTGGTGCTCTCAGCTTCTCTCTGATCTATCTACCATAAAGGAAAACACAAGTTACTTTGAATTGTTTGTTTCTAAGATAGCTACCCATCTTAGTGGGACTAGTAGATTTGAATAGACACTAGTTTTCCCGGAAACAAAATGGCGACTCCATTGGGGAGTGAATAGTTTGTTTGTTTGTTACTATTTTTTTCTTTATAAACTACAGATGGAGCCTGAAGTTAAGCCAACTAGCCTTCGAACTGCTTTTGCTATGCAACTGCGAAGTAAATCAATGCTGCTTCAGTCAATCTCCAGGTTGGTTTATGAACTGAACATCTAACTTGAAAACATCCTGAGTGCCTTGGTGGTAGCTCAATAACCTCATTAGATCATACCTCTATACTTTGTGTTTACTATCTATCATAAGCTCGACCTAAATCCCTGAACTTAGCTACAAATTGTGGGTGAAAACTAAGCTCAGTCTCATCCCTAGACCATTGCACTATCCCTCATTGGCAGTCTGGATGCATGACACCTCCATGTGCTACAGGTGATATGCATCCTTGTTTCCCTTAAGGACAGGTGCGATGATTGAATGAGACTGTTTCTCTCTCCAGATTTTGGTTTTTTCTTCATTGTTTTCAGCTATATTCAGTAGTTTTGCTGCCTATGATCAGTATATCACTGTTGAAGCCTTCTTCCTTCACATTATTTAGCCTCCATTGATAAGGAATTATGAATATTTTTTAATGTATTTTTCATCATTTACATTCCTCCTTTGCAAAAAGTAGCTTAATCGAACTGTCATCTTTTGCTTCGAAAGTGTCGAAACTGTCGTTTTCAGTCAAGAAAAAGAGTGTTGTAAAGTCTTCCTCTTTTAGATAGTCGATTGTACTTTTTCCATTGTATTTGATTTGAATTATAAATTCTTTGAAGTTTCAAAAACAGTTCTCCATTCGAAAGTGAAAGTGTTGCCTTAGTCTTCCTTTCATTTTTTGAAAAGAAATTGCTAAAGTGTTGCTTTGAAGAAAAGTAGTTTAGATCTGTACTTAGTTTTCTTTTTGGAATTCTCACATTAAGGAAAAAAAAAGAAAAATACATGCATGTGCATTTGCATTTAGATTGCATGCGAAAAATTATAGGAAAAGTGCATTTAGTGTTTGCTCTGTGCTCTATGTTGAAAGAATCTTACTCTTCTTTCCTTAGTAGCTAGGATTTTCATTGCTAAAAGAAAATAAACGATTGTTTATCATTTAGATTGCATATTTAGGAATTGTATATCTACATCACATGGTGAACCTCAAAAGGCAAACTTCTTAAGAAAGATCAACTGTAAAATAAACCTCAATGAACATAAAAACACTTTGGAACCTAACGTACAACATCTAGAAGTCTACGCTAGAGACGTATTCCAGTGTCGTAAAGCCTGGTAACTATCATTTTCATCATAGGTTGGGTGATTCCTCCTCTTTGATATGACAAGTGCCAGTATGGACTTGTGCTCCCACATACTGTCGAGTATATATTGGGAGACCACAATGGGCTGATATCCTTTATGCTTAGGAAGCCATGTCTGCCACCCTATCGATCGCAATGCACTGAACACAATATTTGGGAAGATTGACTGCCGTACGTAAAATCCTTGGTAATTTCTCTATAATTTTCCACCGAGGTGTATATTGCAGTTTTGCGATTGGTTTGGTAATCCCTATGTCTAGATTTCCTGAGTAGTCACTTTTGTTCCTTTTTGACCCCTTAAAAGAAAAGTTCCATCTGAGCACTTGTCACTTCAGGCTCATTAAAAATCAAAGGTGACTAGAGTCATATTTAGCTTTTTCTCGAATCTTAAAAATTGAAAAAGCAAGTTGTGTTAAAGCGTCATAAAATTCATTTAATTTGGAATAACATCAATGTTCCCTCGTTGGTCTAAGGTTGAGAAAATGGAGTCCACCAATCAAGGATTTCCCCTTGGGGGGAATCCTAGTCCTTTCTCTTCTTAGGGAGATATTGGTGCTCCATACATGGCTACATTGTCCCTTCCAGGACTAACAATTGGCCTTCCAGTATGGCTATTCTCGACCTCTGTCATTCAAAACACCATAATTCCTCAGCAATCAAATTAGCAACCAGATGACATTGGAGTTGCTCCCCCACCTTCCACTTCGTTTGTTTCTCCCTCTCCTTCTTCCTCTTTGCTTGGTGAAACTAGTAACACTAAAAACCAAGTAGCTGAGAAGAAGAAGAAGAAGCCAACTGCGCAAGGGGGCAACCATGCATCGTCCGGCGAAAATCCACACATTGCACGTTCCAAACCAAAATCTCCATGTGTCCTTTGCAAAGGAAACCACTATCATTGAGATTTTCCTTGCATCCCGTGGATCTTGAGAGATTGATCTCCCTGGTTGCACAATCTGGTGTCTTCTACCTCTGTCAATCATGTTGAGAGTACACCATCAACTAGTGAAAATGAAGTCAATGGAAAAAAAGGAAGATCCAAATTCCCTTGCAAGTTGTGTGAAGGCGATCACGCCCTCCACTGTTGTCCTTTCCTGGACGAAGCTAAAAGAGTCTTGGATAACTGTCCTACTTCACCGCAGCGACTTCCACCTGGATACAAGAAACTCTTGCCAAGTCCATTGCTAGTTGAAAATCCGACTGACACACCTCTTTTGTTGGTCAAAACACCTATCATTGAAGATAAACCCTCTGAGTCCACACCGGACCAAAGTCAATAGGTTGAGATGGCAGTCGACCCAGTCTTGTCTTCAGAAGGTCCACCTTCAGATGATACAGTCTCCAAAGAGAATGAGATCGACACCATTCAAATTCTTTTTGTTAACACAAAGTCTGATGAACATGGGGGAAATCTACCTATTCCTCTACCATAGGAGGGAAGTTCCCCATTTCAAGATATTCATCCAACCATTTATTTGGTCCCTCCTCCAAGCAATCTAGTCATTTCCTTCGATTGGAATCTACTAGCGGGATCCCGCCTACCATCTAATGTACCATTCTGAATCATAGTACAAGCTTATAGAATGATCATGGCTGGCACTATTATAGATGAAGGGGCTTTCGTGAGTATCCTTTCCTCAATTGCTTGGAAAGTGCTTGGTTCGCCATCGCTTCTGCTTGAGATTCGAAATTTGTCAGGCTTCAATAAAGGAACCAGTCGACCGTTAGTGATCCTTCCAAATTTTCCTATAAATTTGAGAAGGAAAACCATTCATTTGAACATGATGGTAGTCCAAGGGCCACTATATTACAATCTACTCCTTGGGCGTGACTACATTTACAGCATGGGAGTTATTATTTCCTCACTCTTTTAGGTGATGTGTTTCTCGTATGAAGGTAGAATGGTATAACTTGTTGACGAACTTTCATTCCCCAGTTTGAACACGGCTACTAGTCAAAATTCCATCCCTAAATGGTCTCTTTTCACAAGGAATGTCTCATCAACCTCTAGTCCGTCCACCTGATGACCGTGAGTGATTCGGTGAATGTGACGAAATCCAGGGGGCATGCACCCTTCTCTACTTCGGCAGGTAAACCCCAATGAAAAGATAGATTTCCTCATCATAGGTTATGTGATTGGTCTAACACACCCATCTGTGTAGGATATGGGATCAGTCTGAAATAGGATCTCCTCGAAGGTTATGTGATTGGAAGCTCACACCATTCACCTTTTTCTATTTCGATGGACAGGGCTAAGGAAGTGTTTTGTCTGTGACATGGACGAAACAATCTTGCTTTAATGTAGGGACTTCCATATGGTAACCTGGAAACTCTACTTTTCTTCATACCTGGGGGCATGCAAACCTTTTAACGTGAGTGAAAAGTGATCAGCATAACTCTAACCTCGTAGTATTTAACTAACTTCAACTGCTTACATTAGGTGATTAGTCTGATCCACCATTCACCTTTTTCGATAGCCCGACAAAGCAAAGGAAATGTTTTGTATGAAACTATCTTGCCTAACATCAGTAGTTCATTAACCCCTAGTGTAGTTAGTTCTGTAGTTGGTCGTTTCTAGCTTGCATACAAAAGGCACTGAGCAAAGTTTTGCATGGGGCAAGCTCATTAAAAAATGAACCTACTAATGAGAGACATCCTTAAAGACGACTGGAACAAGCAATGTTTCCGCAAAGTTCAAGCTCCTTAAAAAATAAACCTAGCACTGAGCACATGTTAGCACAAAGTTCAAGCTCATTAAAAAATAAACCCGCCTCTCGATGAATAACCTTTGTGATCGCATTACTATCAACTTGTTGAGCCTTGGTAATGTTCTTACCATCACCTCCACTCTTTTAGCCGATCATATGCCTCCACTTGATTGTTTACCCTTTTGAGGAACAGTTGCGACGAGTGATTATGTTAGCCACCTTCTTTACACTACCGTGCTTGAAAAGTTCTAAACTTACCTGGAACCAGTTGCAACCCGAAAACATCACTCGTTCCTAAAAAATGAGTCTCTTTTAAGCTCTCCTTAGACTCACAAAATATGAAAAGATTGCCGAGCTAATGGCCTTTCCAACTCGTTAAAGTAAAGGGAAGTGTCATCCCTCCTCTATATCTTATTCTTTTTGGACCTGAGGGATCATTACACAAAAATATCGAGCACTTGTCTTGTTCGGCTCGCTAAAACTATCGAAAAGTCATCCCTCTCGTATTATTTTATACTTTTTCAGACTTAAGGGATTATACCACGAAAATGGACTATTGGAGTTTCTTTTTTGTCTCTTTTCAAACTCTCTAAATATGAAAAGGACTGAGTTATCTTTGTCGTTAAACTCATTAAAACAATAGCGACAAACGTGTCCATACGGACGAGCGAGTTTCACTGTCGCTAAGCTCACTAAAACATAGCGACAGGTTTGCTCGAAGGGAAAATTATAGAACAAGCATATGTTATCCTCCTCAAGCTTGACAAAAATAAAGAGGTACTGGTCAGCAATGAATAGGGAAAAAGGGAAGAAAACTTGAAGAACATCATTGGTAGCAAGTTTCTCTTGAACATGACACTTTCACTCCATTGCCATGATTGAGTCGAGCTGGGTTATCGCGTTCACCGGTCATATCACCATTGGTCCTCCGTACCATCCATTTTTGGGGTTAACACTACCAATCCATTTCAGTGTCACTGATATGTTCAAGAGAAGTCACTCAGAGAATTCACCAACCCAGCTAACACCTCATCCACTGCAATACCTTCACGCTCCATTCTTTCATGACTGCGACCCTGAACCTTATATCATCAGATCATTTTCACCTCCACAAAATCATTTGCTCCGCTTCGTTTCATAGATGTGGAATTCATTAAGGCCCTCCTATGACTGGTCACTTCTTGTCGACATCAGCTCATTATCCAAGAAGATTAACTTTAGGAACAACCCTTTTAGTACTTTGAAGCTTGCATGCCTCAATGGCAAGTTTCTCACTTTCGACGACAGGTTTACATCAATGGCCTTTTACCGAAAGATTTTGTGTATTTTTTGACATTGACTCATGTATTCACACCACATGAATTGTACTATAGTACCTTAAGGGTCGCTATCATTATCGGTGGTTCCTCTCACACCTGTTAACAGTTTACATCATTGGCTAGTAATCAAGCAATGTCTTTCCATGTTTGACATCAGAACATCTTTTCACATGGATCGACTTGTACATCGGGCGAAGATTGAATGAGTTTGAAGATCCCGGATCTAGTTTCATCCATCTGGGCTATAATATATTCAGGAAAATAAAGACATCAAATGTACTCCATAGATGCACAGATAATCATCCAAGCTAAGGGATGATGGCTCTACGAGAATCATCAGTCTACCACAAAGAAAATTGTCTGTCCTACGTACATGAAAATGAATTTATAAAGCTGAGCATGGGAATGCCCACCTCAGCTAGATCATGAAAATATTATCAATATAATGTATTGTATTGTATCTTATTATAGTTCACCTTCCAGTTCAAAAAATCTTAGATCCTCATGATAAAGCATTTCACCTGACATCAGAAGATTTATGACCTCATGCTTTAAGGGGAAACTATTATAAACATATCTGGGCATTGCAACCCCAATCACATATGCCAATAAACCAAGGGCTTTAAAACCCCTAAAAGTTTTTTTTCAAACCCTAAAGGATCAAGGTCAACTGATTACATAATTTCCCAAAAGTTCTCCTTGAAAAACTACATAGAACTAGTTAAAACTGGACCATATAGATTGCTCCATGGTGAGGGTGCGATGCATCTCACCTGTTACACATAAGGGGTGTGATGCATACTGAAAAGCCCTTCTGTAGGGTGTAATGAGTGAGAGTAGACAAATGGCAGAGGCAGTTTGCTAGGTGGAAACTCAGAGAATCTTCTAGAAACTGCTCATATGACGCCTCTCTGAATTAGCCCAGGGATGAGTAAGAGATCATGAAATCTCCAAGTGGAACCAAGAACTATCATTGAAATGACACTAATCAAAATCCTAGAAGCTAACTCACCCCCTGCAAATATCTATATATGGATCCCTCATCCTAGAGATCCAGAGGCTGAATTTTGTATTTTGTAAGGAAGTGCTGTTGGTTTCTCTGTGAAGCATTATATTGTTGGGTGATCTAACTTTTCATGAGGTGAAGAGGGTTTTCATGCTTGGAGGATGGCACTGGATCAGACAGCTGGGTTGTAATCCTCTCTTCTACTTATATCAATAAAGCTATTTGAGTTTTCCTCCATATGCTTGCTTATTTTTGAATCTTGTATTTGTGTATGCATTTATATGGTTAATGTACATCTGATTCTACATTGTTTATGGTATCATAGATCTCTATGCTTTGATGGCATTTTGCTGCTTTGAATCTCCAGTTGTTCTTTGAAGCGAGACAAGTAGCTACCCGTCTTAGTGGGACTAGCAGATCTGAATAGACACTAGTTTTCCCGAAAACAGTTGTGTTAAAATAGTCTGGCTATCTTCAGAACATCTACAGAGAAACTTCATCAACAGTCAAGCCACAGATTCGAACATTGAGAAACCATCACCTTCTAATTTTTGTTACTTGTTATTTTGTTTTCTTGAAAAGAATGAGTGCCTTTTACCGTCCAATATAATATTTTGTAATGATTTTGATCTAGATTTAAACAAGAACACAACAAATTACAGAGATAACCATAAACACAAAGATGCAGTGGAATAATACTTCATTTCATTACTATAAAATACTAAAATATTCTTACAAACAGAAATGGAAATAAACTAGCTAGGGCGATGGTAGCTTATCTCTAAGAACAGATGTGGTGGATACATGCCTATGAACTGTGTTACAATGAAGCTTGAAGGCCTATTTATTGTTGAGAAACAATGGAAAGCCCTAAACATCCAAAAACGTTACCCTAGAAGATGAAACGCCAAACTATGGGCCCCGTTTGGGTAAATTGGTACATCAACTTCCCAGCTTTGGCATATGATCTCTATTTGACATGCACAATATCTCGTTAGAAAGATCTATCCGAGAACTAAAAATTTGGGAAGAGAAACATTGGTCCATGGAACAATGTTGCTCCCATTTTTCCCCAAAAAACGTTGTTTAGGGCCTCAAAACGACTCTGGAAGTTCAAGATCCAAAAAACTGCTAAAAATAGTAAACTATGCTACAATTACGGAAACTAAAAAATTGAAAGAGACAGTTGTGGGGGTCCAAGGAGGATAGGTGGGTGGCTACCAACATCTACCTAGATCATTCCTCCTCCCTTAGGAAGCAATGGTCCCCATTGTATTGAGTTCCTCCATCTGCTGAGCTTGGTCCCTGGTGAGTTGTTTTGTAATCTCTGACGTGTCTAATAATAGTGGGAAGCATGGTCGAGGACGTTCCACATTGAACACTTGATGCAAGTGAAGGAATGGAGGAATTTTGTGCTCCAAAGCATTGTTTCCCACAACCTTGGTAATGCTGTAAGGACCATGTCAGAGTAGTCTGAGGTTCTGATGGGCTCTTATCAGGCGTTCTTTTTGCAGATGCAACCAAACTTTACCGCCCACCTAAAACTTGTGTGGTACCCCTGTAGGTGAGGAGAAGTTGTTCCTGTGTTCTGTCATGACTGTATCCCTTCGTGGGGGTCATGGATGTGGCTATGATCTTCCCCTTACTTTGGGAGTGAACCAGACAGAAAATGAATTTCCTAGTCTGGGAGATGATCTTGCTGCATTTCTTAGCAGAGATCAAAGAGGTGGCAGTAGGTGGGGCTACCTCTGGTATCCTGTATAATGAATTAGCCAAAGTAATAATAACAACGTGAAGCCTTGACTCATACACAGCATGTCGCCTCCACAAGTATGCCTAGCCAAATAGTACATCACAAACATCCAGAGGTGCAACATCACACAATACCTCATCTGTGAATGGCTTGATGTTGTAGGGAAGGTGGCATTGCTGGCGAACTCAGAGATCTCATCCTTGGTGAAGCCACCCAATACTGTATGGTTGCAGGTGGGGCGTAGTCAGTAGGCCCAATTGCATCATGACCTTTGCTGAAATGAGGTTCTTTTGGCTGCCACTGTCGATAATGAATTGCAGTGGCAAACCCTTTACCCACATCTGTGAGTGGAAAAGACGCTCCCCCTCCTCTGGATCTTTGGGCTCATTATTTTGAATGTTGGCGGTGGAAATAATGACACTGGGCTCTGCATCAATGATCTGCTTCCCTTTGCCATTCCCCTTGTTGGGTTCTGACTCAGGGTCAGAACATGCATCTGATTCTAAAGCCTTCAACTTGGCCACCAACAACTGCTTGGTCCGATATCCACTTGTGCTATGAGTGGGGCTCTTATGGAACTCACACCACTTTCCTGTGTCCTTCTTTGATTTCGTGGTGTTGTTCTTTTCTTGCGGTTTTGACAGGTTGTCATGGGTCACCCTGCCTTGGATTTTTCCTCTAGTCTTTGAATTTGTAGATCCAAAGTCTCACTTATTCTGCTTGAACTTCTGCTCGATTTTGATAGTGTATCATTATGCCGTGCTGAGCGTGGATATGTCTAGAAACTCCATCTCTTCTTGGATGTACATGTGTAGGTAGCTGCAATATTTGAGTACCAAATGTAGCTCAAAATCCTTGACACCGAACTGTGTGCATAGGGTATGAAAAATGTTTGTGAACTCCGACACATCTTGGTCCCTTCCCTGCCGTAGTGTGGTCCACTTTATGTATTTTCCTACATAGCTTTTGACAGGGTAGTACTACTCCTTGATGGAATCTTAGAACGAATTCCAAGTGGGTGTGGATGAAAATAGTGAGCTCGCATTTTAATCCTTCTGCTCGCAGTAGGTTTCCCACTAGTCCTTGATGTGGGGGGCTACTTTGAGAAGAGAGAAAATACTATTTTCTTGACTAGAAAAATCATGAATAGAAAAATACCCTTCTAACATATTTAACCATTTATCTACGACATCTGCATCTATTTGACCCTCGAAGATGGGGATTTCAAAATTAACTTGTACCTTAAACGGTGTGGCGTTTCTAGAGTAGCTGTTGGAAGCCGCTGTGTTGCCTCTAGGTAGCCGCTAAAGGATTTGGGCAAAGTTGTCCATCATCGCTTTCCTTTGTCACTCGAGGGCTTCTTCGAGCAAGATTTTGATAAGATCTCTTGTCCCCTCATCTTTCTTTTCATCTACCATGGGAGGCCATCGGGATTTGCGAGGTTGGTCTTCAAAGGTTTGACCAGTTCAAGCCATAACTCCTTATATCCTGACCTCGTTGGGGATATGCAAAGAAAAACAGAGAAAAAGCAGACCGCTCTCATACCATTGATCCAGATTTAAATAGGAACACAACAAATTACAGAGATAGCCATAAACACAAAGATGCAGCAGAAATAATACTTCATTTCATTACTGTAAAATACTGAAATATGCTTACAAAAAGAAATGGAAATAAACTAGCTAGGGCAATGGTAGCTTATCTCTAAGAAGAGATGTGGCAGCTACATGCCTCTGAACTATGTTACAATGAGGCTCTAAGGCCTATTTATTATTGAGAAACAATGGAAAACCTTAAACATCCAAAAACCTAACCCTAGAAGATGAAACTCCAAACTATGGGCCTCGTTTGGGCAAATTGGTACATCAACCTTCTGGGGTCGTAACTTTGGAATACGATCTTTGTTTGATGCACACAATATCTCATTAGAAAGATCTATCCGAGAACTAAAACTTTGGGAAGAGAAACATCGAACTATGGACCAATTTTGCTCCCATTTTTCCCAAAAAACGTCATTTAGGGCCTCAAAATGGCTCCGAAAGTTCATGACCCGAAAAACTACTAAAAATAGTAAACTAAGCTACAATTATGGAAATTGAAAAACTGAAAGAGACAATTGTGGGGGTCCAAGGGGGATAGGTGGGTGGCCACCAACATCCACCTGGATCAGACTTTTACCTTAGAAAGTTAGGAGATATTTAAGCAGTTTTATAGTTTTGGTGATTACCAACAGTCCCATAATGTATAAAAGGAGGGAAAATTATATTAAAAGGGTTCAAATTTTGGAAACCTAGAGACTAGGCTATTGTATTTTTCATAAATTGTTGATTAATGTCAGAATCAAAAGTTTTCCACACATTGTTGGGTATGATTTTGTAACTTCTCTATTATGTGTCATCATATGTCTTCTTTTCTTTAAGTACAGTAATGAAGCTACAAGTCTTTGTTTACTTATGTGAATGAAGTTAAAATTCCTTAAAAGAGCACTCCTATATTTAAAACCCCTACTTCTACATTTCTTCTAGGTTATAGATAATAGTTTCTGTGAAAAACAACATATTGTCTCTAACTTCTCAAAATGTTACAAATATCAGTTTCTTTGAAAAACAACATATTGTCTCTAACCTTTCAAAGCATTTTTTGCTCAGCATTTATATCCAGCATCATATGGCATTCTGAGATTTTCATATTAGCAAAGTATTAAAGGTTAAAAACCAGGTCGTCCAGGTCCTTCATTTGAGGATACACCATACAAATAAGTGACATGAATAATAAACATTAATGTCTTAAGAACAATTTCTACACAACCAAGAAATTGGTTTCTTTAGGCACAACATTAATTGGCGCCACTTCCGGGGAATGAAGTCAAGAACACTTTTCCTTAGGTTTTTGATATTTTCCTCTGGTTGTTTAGTGAGGAGGAAATATTTGGCTGTATTGAACAAAAAATAATAACTCTGGCATCAAAGAGGCCTCATACAAGGTCAAATACCTCACAACAAAAAGTTCAAGCCCTTTCAAACCCTGAGAGACTAGTTTCGAAGAGGGTTGGAAGACCAAAAAATCTAGTTACACCAAGTACTACACTGTCTACACTTGGCAGTAGTTCAACACATCTTTCATCCAAACATTCACCTTTTATTGACCAAGCAATACCTCTGACATCCACTTCATTTCAAGAACCCAACTGTCAAGAACAATCTTTAGAGTCTATTTCTTTCTGAGTATCTGGTATAGTTATTCAACCTAAGCCTATAACTACTTTGCCACCTTCTCATACTCCATTTACTCCTCATAGAGGTTCTACACCTACTAGTACTCAAGGTTCAGTAATTTTAGGAGCAAACATGGCAACACCTGCATTCTTGTTGAATAGGTATGCACCTATTCAGTTGTCACAACAGTTGAATCAAATGCCTCAAGAATACTTGAAGATTCTTCCTCATTTCTCAGGGGAGGATGAACAAACAACAAAGAAGCATATAGTAGTGTTTTGTAATTTTGCAGAAAATCTCAATTTTAAACACTTGGATGTTGTTTTAAGACTTTTTGTGCAATCCTTGGATGGATAAGCAAGAAAGTGGTTTAAAGGGCTTCCTAATAACTCTATTCCTACATGGGAAGAGATGGAGCGCTTGTTCACCCAGAGATGGGGAGACAAAAGAGACCATGGGTATTCACTCACAGAGTGTAATGCTATTAAGAAGAAATATGATGAAAGTGTTGCTGAGTTCATCAGAAAGTTCAATAAATTGTACAATAGTCTTCCAATAGAGATTAAGCCCCCTCCTCTGTTGCAAAACTAACTTTTGCAGGAGCTTTTGAATCAGATTTTGGATTCACATTGAGGGAGAGAAGATCCACAACCCTTGATCAAATCCAAACTGATGCCTTAGAAATAGAAGAAAATATGGTGGCTGCGGGTAAAGCACCAGAGACACAACCTATCCAAGATAAGGGAAAGGCTAAAGTGGAATCCTCTCAAAGTCAAACATTGGAGGATATGAATAATGTAATTAAAAATTTGTCTAATAAATTGATTAAATTAGAATTGGAGAGTAATAATTCTTAGAGGAAATCACAACATAATAGAAACTTTAATCCTCAGTATAGAAGACAACCTCTACAAATTTTGTAGAAGGAGAGAAAAGATCAAGATCAGTTCAAGCACCACTTTACTTAGGGGCAAATCTTGATGAAGTACCAAAGCATTTCAGGGACCATGATGATCATATTTCTACATTGTATGCAGTAGATGAAGATGAACAAGGTGTTAAGGGAGAAGAATATGAATATACTGAAACATATGTTATTTATGATGAGAATGAAATTGATGAGTATTGGAAGCAGTTTTCTGATTTTATGCAAGCAGAATTACATAAGAAATATGACTTGAGATCAAGGAAAAGATCAAGAGTTCAGGAAAATGAAGGTGAGTAGCAAGCTTTAGCTCCCCTACAAAAGGTGACTCCACAAGAACCACAACCTTCAAAACAATTAAATAAAGGAAAGCAACAAAAAAATACAAATAGAAAGACTCAAATACTTCAAGGTGAGTCTTCTCAAGATAGAAGTGAAAAAATTCCTTTAGAAAAACTTGTTTCCATTCCACAAGAGGTTTCAGTGATGAAGAAAAGTGAAGATGAAAATGAAAGAAATACTAAATAGGTTCATGTGTTTAGTCTTACTAAAGAACTAGAAAAAATCAGAATTTAGGTGCCCCTCACAGAGTCGTTTAAAACGCCAGTTTATCAAAGAGAGATTGTTGAGTTTATAAATCTAAAAGAGAATGTGAATATAAATGACACTGTGAATCTACAAGAAGATAAAATAGTAGTGGTTTTTTGTCCACATGTGGAGTAGGTAGATTCTTCAACACCTCCTTTCTACATTTCTTTATTGATCCATGATTTCCTCTTACATAATTGTATGTTTGGTTTAGGAGCTTCACATAACCTTATGCCAATATTAGTGATGAAACAAATAAGCCTACAAGTTACTAAATCGTACAGAGACCTGCATTCTTTTGATTCAAATAAATTCAAGTGTCTAGGGGTCATTAAAGATATGGTGGTGTCACTAGCCTAGATCCCATCTAGAATCTTGGTAATGAATGTAGTGGTAGCGGATATCCCTACCATGTTTGGAATGTTTCTATCTAGGTCATGGGGGGCTAAATTGGGTGGTGTTTTGAAACTAGATTTTACTTATGCTATCATACCAACTTTTAGTGGATAAGAAAGGAGGTTGTACAACGAAACAATATTTATAAAATCAATCACAAAGAACAGAGCAAGTAATTCACTTGCATATAGCCAAGAGAAAGATGAATTTTCTTGCTTCATGTTGCATGATAATGCAGAATTGGTTGAAGATAACCAGAGGCAACTTACTTCAGCCAATGTAAATATAGAGCTACAAACAAAAGGGGTGTGGAAGTGCTTCTTTGATGGAGCCTATTCTAAGGAAGGAATAGGTGTTGGTTTCCTTTTGATTACACCTGGAGGTAATATGCTTCCTTTTTCTTTTAAATTGGAGTTCGAAGCAAAAAATAATGTGGTAGAATATGAATCCTTTATTGTTGCTCTACAAACAACAAAACAAATGGGATTCCAGTCAATTTCTGTTTCTGGAGATTGAGAGCTGATTATAAAGCAAATAAAGAACCATTTTCAAACAGAACACCCTAGGTTTAGGGCATACATAAATGAAGTGTGGGATTTGGTTGAGAACTTCTTTGAGGCTTTAAACATATAGTTTATTCCAAGAGATGGAAATAGATTAGTAGATTATTTGGCTATGGCTTCTAGTACTTTTAGGCCTCCTATAAATCCAAAGCTAAGATATGAGGTGGAAATGAGGCACATGCCTTCTCTTCCGGATAATATAAAACACTGACAGATTTTTTAGGATGATCAGCAGATTAAGGAATTCTTGACTATGACTGAAGATTTTCAGGGCACAAAGATTGATCAAGATGAAGATGAAGCAACAAAAGGTGCAAAAGTAAGTGGTTTTCAAAATTCCATAGTTGATCAAAAAATTATTCAATTGAAAGATAACATTCTGCCAAGGGGGTTTGTTCCTCTTGAAAGAATTTTTAACTCCAATGATGTAGTTGTTAGTTCAGAGAAAATTCCACACAATGAGCAGATTCAATATCACAATATTAGAACCCAGAAGGAGCCCAGGTTAGTCAAATTATTTAATGGAGTTCCACTTAATTGTAAGGAGAGATATTTTAAGCTTTTCATGGACTATATTGATGTTTTTGCTTGGTCCTTTGAGAATCTCAAAACATATGATGTAAGTATTATTCAGCACAAGATTCCCTTGAAAGAGGAGATTAAACCATTTAAGCAGAACTTAGGTAGATAAACCCTCTGCGTTTACCATTGATTGAGAAAGAAATCAAAAAGTTGCTTGATGCCAAGATAATAATTCCACTCAGGTACTCTGACTAGGTGGCCAATTTAGTGTGCGTAAGGAAGGAAAATGGAGAAATAAGTCTATGTGTAGACTTTAGAAATCTGAATAGGGCTTCCTTAAAAGATAACTATCCATTACCTAAAATGGATCATGTGTTGGAGAAGGTAACAGGATCATACAGAATGTCAATGTTGGATGGATTCTCTCAGTATAGCTAGGTGGTTGTGGATAAATAAGATTAGAAAAAACATTGCATTTACAACTCCTTGGGGAACCTTTATGTATGCTCAAATGACTTTTGGGTTGATGAATGCAGGTGCAACATTTTAGAGGGCTATGGAAATTTCTTTTGCGGGTGATGAGTTTGTAGTGATATACTTGGATGACATCATTGTTTTCTCTAAGTTTAATGAGGAGCATCTGGACCATCTTAAAAAGACTTTTGAGAAATGTAGAAAATTTGGGCTTTCCTTGAATCCTAAGAAGTCTATTTTTTCTCTAGAAGAGGGCAAATTGTTGGGGCACATTGTTTCTAGAGATGGAGTGAAGATAGATCCGACAAGGGTGCAAGTTGTGCAGAAAATACTCTTGCCTAGGAGTAAGAAGGACATTCAAAAATTTCTGGGAAAAATAAATTTTTTAAGGAGATTTGTGTCCAATTACACTAAAATTGTAAAATAAATTACCAATATGTTGAAGAAGGAAAATGAAATGCATTGGACCAAGGAAGCCAGAGAGTCATTCTCCAAGATTAAAGAAGCATTACAAGTAGCTCTAATTTTAATTAGCCTTGATTATCAAAAGCCTTTGTAGAATTGAGGCTTCTGTGATTCATCATAGTTATAAGAAGAGCTTCAGCGTAAATCACATGAAAGAGACCTTTGTCGACGTGTTTCGAACCAACTAGTGTGGTTCATTGTGAGGACAAGTTGAAGAAACAGATCTGGCCAAGCAAGTTAAATAGACTGAGCAGAGACTCTAACGGCTATATAACGGCTATTTTTGACCCTAGGACCCAGCCCAACTTATATTAAAAAATTTAATATTTTTATAATGTTGATAAGCCTTTTCAAGTTTTTTCATTTACATCACCTAATTCAATAGCTGTTGTTTTGTTATAGAAAAATTATGAAGAAAAGGAGTAGCCAGTTGCTTTCTTTAGCAAGATTCCTAGAGATGCTGAACTAAAGTACAATATTCTTGAAAAATAGTTATTGGTAAAAGCCCTAAAGGCCTTCAAGACTTATTTGTTGTAGTCACAAATTATTGCTTATGTGCCAAATGTTGCAGTAAAGGATGTCTTAGATCAGAGTGATGTGGAAGGCAAAAGAGGAAAATGGATAGCTAAGATCCAAGAGTATGACCTGGACATAAAGCCCACAAAGCTATTGAAAGGGCAAGGATTGGCAAAGATGTTGATAGAGTCAAATTTTCAGGAATTGGGAATCAACTTTCTAACACCTACAAATGAGGAAATAATTGAAGAAAGTGAAGAAAAATCAAATCCAGGTATGAAGATCAGATATAAATTTTTATGTTCAAAACGGTACAAGCACATAGTCCGTTATTTATGTTTTCTCTCTTGTCCTCAATCTTTGGATAGAACAAAATATAGAATATTAAAAATAAAAGCACAACCATATGTGATTGTTGAGGGCATATTGTATTGGAAGGATCTCGTGGGAATTCTATTGTTATGTTTAACAAAGGATGAATTTACAGATACCATTAAAGATTATCATGAGAAGTTATGTGGTGGACATTATAGTTGGAAATCTATTGCACATAAAATTCTCCAGGCAGGGTTTTATTGGCCCACCCTATTTGGTGATATATACAAGTTTGTCAAAGGCTGTCAGAAGTGTCAACTTTTTGCTGAGAAGAAAAGGTTTGCTCCCTTGCCTTTGATCCCAGTCTTCATAGAATAACCATTCAGACAATGGGGACTAGATTTTGTTGGAGAAATTAACCCACCTTCAAGTGGACAACACAAGTGGGTTCTCACAGCTACTGATTATTTCACCAAGTGGCTAGAAGCTATACCTACTAAAAGGGAAAATGATTAGGTGGGGATGAAGTTCTTAGAGGAAAATATTTTTAGCAGATTTGGATGCCCTGTCAAAATCATAATAGACAATGCTGAAGTGTTCAGTTCAAGTAAGTTTGCTGCTTTTTGTTAGAAGTATAATGTTATTTTATCTCATTCAATAGCTTATTGTCCACAGGGAAATGGATTGGCTGAATCCACTAACAAAACATTGATGAATCCTTAAGAAATATATTCAGAGAATAAGAAAGACTAGGATCCAAAGTTAAAATTTGCTCTATGGGCTGTTCAAGTGACTACAAGAAGGTCTACAGGCAAATCACCTTTTGAGTTAGTGTACGGAACTCAAGCTCTGTTCCCTAGTCAGTGTGTGAAGCATGTGGTTGCAATGATTTAGGAGGAAAAAGAAGAGCCCAATTCTTTGATAAGAAAGATGCATAAGGTAGTGGAAATGAGTGTAAGCAATGATAAGGTAAGAGATAATTTGATTATGTATCAATCAAATATGAAGAGTATTTTTGACAAAAAGGCCAGAGAAATTGATTTTAAAGTTGGAGACCTGGTATTAAGGTGGGATACTAGAAGAGAAGATAAGGGCAAACACGGGAAGTTTGATCCTCTCTGGTACGACCCATTCATGATCATAGAAGCAAGGGCAAATAATACATTCTTCCTGGAGAATCTTGATCGTGAAATTCTACAGCTTCCTGTTAATGGGCAGTACCTCAAACATTATTTCCAGTTCTCAAGCACAAGAATCTTGTCATTGTAGATACTGGAGTGAATACATTACACAAATTTCATGGAATTTAATTTTTCTAAGAAATATATGATTCCATGCCCGAGATGAAGGCACTGACCTGTGGTTATTAGTGCTTTTGTGGCAAAAGCACTATCCCTGGGTGGAGCTAGATGTTGTAGCATCTATTGTCATTTTAATTTTATTTTCAATTTTATCGCAAAAATAAATAAAAAATCAAATATTGTGTAATAACGGAAATAAAGGGGAATGTGGAAATTTGAAAGAATAATTTGTTTTATGTTATTGATGGCTTGTGAATGTGAGAAACCCGTGAGAAGATCTAAGCCATCTGATCGATAGGCAGCAAATCTAATGGTAATGGCATGGTTAACAAGGACAAGGTTTAATTAAGAAAACAGACGCGATGGTTTATGGAATGCGGTTTAATCCGTTGAAGTCCAGATCAATCACAACCACTCATTAGGAAAGGACGAGATACGACAAATATTGTGTCAAAAAGCGCATGGGTTTTATTATGAATTTCGGATGCGAGAAGTCTTTTAACTACAGTTTTGTTTCCTATCAGGTCCGTGGGGAAGGTAAAGGTTTGTGGGAAAGGAAGACGCGATAAGATTATGAACCAGAGTTTTGTTTCCTTTCAGTTCTGTGGTAGCTGAAGGTTTTCCATATTCCACGTAAATAAACTAATTCCGTTGTTTTAGCAGAATAACTAAAATTTGACGCGAATGACCGAAACTTCAAAGGAATGGTGATTGTTTAGGTTTCTTTTTGTTTTCGCCAATAAGAACACTTCCGATATATACATGGGCCCATAACCACAAATCCATGCATAGAGTATTGTAAAGATGTAGTTTACTATGTTAAAACACTCTGGCTATCATCAGAACATCTACAGAGAACTTCATCAATAGTCAAGCCACAGATTCGAACAATGAGCAGCCACCACCTTCTAATTTCTGTTACTTCTTGTTATTTTGTTTTCTTGAAAAGAATAAGGTGTCTTTTACCCTCCAATGTAGTATCCTATAGTGACTTTTACCTTAGACAGTTAGGAGATAGTTAAGTAGTTTGACAATTTTGGTGATTACCAACTGTCCCACAATGTATAAAAAGAGGGAAAATTATAGAAAAAGGGTTCGAATTTTGGAGAACTTGGAGACTAGGCTACTATATTTTTGATAAATTGTTGATTAATGAAACAATCAGAAGTTTTCCACGCATTGTTGGGTATGATTTTGTAACTTCTCTATTATGTGTCATCATATGTCTTCTTTTCTTTAAGTATAGTAATGAAGCTGTAGGTATTTGTTTACATATGTGAATAAAGTTAAAATTCCTTAAAAGAGTGCTCCTATACTTAAAACCCCTACTTCTATATTTCTTCTAAGTTATAGATAATAGTTTCTGTGAAAAACAACATATTGTCTCGAACTTCTCAAAGTGTTACAGATAATAGTTTTTGTGAAAAATAACATATTGTTTTTAACCTTTCAAAGCATTCTTCACTCAGCATTTATATCCAGCATCATATGGAATTATGATATTTTCATATTAGCAAAGTATTAAGCATTAAAAACCATGTCTTTCAGGTCCTTCATTTGAGGATACACCATACAAATAAGTGACATGAATAATAAACATTAATGTCTTAAGCACAATCTCTCCACAACCAATAAATTGGTTTCTTAAGGGACAACATTTATCATAATCAAAATAAACTTGATTAAATGCATATTTATACCTTGCACAATCACCTTTGTCGCCTTCTTGATGAGGTGAGTTTGATGAGGTAGTGGCTCTCTTCGGGATACCAACAATAGTTTCAATGTCCTTAGAGCTTTCAAAATCCTCTTGTTTTCCCTTTTCACTAGTTTCATTCTTATGAGCATCTTCTTGAAAAGTGGGTATCAAACTTTTGCATTCCCCATGAACACAAAATTCACAATCTTGAGGGTATGAAAATGTAATGAAATTTCCTCTTGGAACACCTTCATGTGCCTGCCTGGCTTTGGATCATTCTCCATCATGTTTTCCATAACCAAGACCCACATACCTATGCCTTTCCTCAACAACAATTGGCTCAACTATGCCTTGTGCATGTTTGCCTAACCCTCTACCTTCATAGCCCATTTTCATCAATAATTTAGACCCTATTCCTCTAGTGTGTCTTTCAAAAGCACCAAAACATTCATTTTGAGAGGAAATTGAAGATAAACTTGAATTGCATACCTCATGTTCATGCACATACTTTTCTAAGGTTTCATTGGCATCATAGAGTAAAATCTCCATCTCATGCATCTTTTCAAGAAGATCTTGCTTCTCCTCCTTCATGTCCATCAACTCCTCTTGAAGTATAGTGTTATCATTCATATCTTCAATCATCTCTTGCACCATATCTCTCATGATGAAAAACTCTTGCAACATCTCTTCATCAAAGAATCTTGCTAAGGGAGAGATTAGAAACATCATTTGTTGAAGCTGCCATCACATAAACTTGGACAATGTTAATTCTTCTTGCACAAATCTCATGCAATCAAGAAAATAAACCTTTGCTCTGATACCAACTTTATATGTAGTGTTAGTTTCTCCGTGCTAATTTAAACTTCAGATTTATAAAAATATTCTTGTCAATTTATTCATGTCCATGGTTCCTTTGTGGTGTTTGTGAACAGAAACAGGTAAATTTTATGTCAAGTTTTATGTTAGGATCATGAGCATAATAGCATGAAAGACAAATGTTGAATAACAGAATGTAAAAATACAAAAAGCCATCAAGAATAACACTTAACACAACGTTTTGATAAAGGAGTTCACCCCTCCTAGGTTACATCTCCTTGGTTTAGCTTCCATGGTTTAGGCCTGTGTATTTTCTCAAAATGGAAAAATGTACAGTTTACAATGCTCTATAGCTCCTGAAACTTGCTTCAATGGACTCATAGCATCCAAAAACCCCTCATATGACTCTTCAAGCTCCTCAATTGAATTCTGGTTGATCTAGGCTTGAACTCCTCCTCTGGTGGCCCTGGGGTTCATTAAAATTCAACGTGGAAAAATCATGTATAGAAGTGCCTCTCTACCTTTGCAACCTATTCCATTGTGTTCAGAGCCTCTCAATAATCTAGGAACACCTTTTCTTGATCCTCATTTTGTCAAATTTTGCCCCAGTTATGAAAGAAACAATTTTTCCCTAGGAATCCTCCACTAAAACTGGAGGAACTCCAGCTAAGGTCGCTAAATTTGGAGAAACCTCTGAATTTGGTGGTAGTGCCAAAAATTCTGCCTATTTAACTCCAGTTTAATTAAATATTAACTTTGGATTAATTAAAGGTTAATGGAAGATTAGCGTTAATGGCGCGGTTAGCGTAACCGTTACCCCGACGGTCTTAATGGAGGCGGTCACATATAGCGAAGGTTTCGGGGATAAGGTCAGTTAACTTGTGTGGTTTAGGGTGATCGATGAATAAAAACCCATAGCTGTCGACAGAGCATACACATATCACGGTGAATGTTAGTGGTTGTGAGTATTGCACTCCGTCGGATATAACATTAACCGTAACATTTCCCGGAGTGTTCACATTTGACATACAATGTTGAAACCTTTGAAACTTCAAATAAACGAGGTTAGCTATATAAGTTAAGAAACAAACATAGTGGAGATGGTTAAGACATGGGCACTGTGGAGGGGAGGTTATGTGGTTGAACCCCGACGCCTCCATAAAAATTTTGACCAAATGCTTAGTTAGCCTTTTGACCTGTGGGAGGGACATATAGCGACCTTTGGGCTTGACACGTGTCACCTTCCCATTGGTTCTCCAAAAACTAATCAAAAGGCGCCACATCACTTGGTGAGCCCTCATTGGGTGTTTACCCCATTGAACTGCACAATCACCTGCCCTATCAATAGTACAGACTGCTGACTGGGCAATACCTACAAATGTTTTTTATTGTTTGGTGAAACAGTCAGCAGGCTCTAACTTTCTCATACAAACTCCATTTTGAACGAAACGAGTTGTGTTGGGATCGTATCACCAAGATGGATATGGTCGTTCAACTTTCAAGCTATTATAAGCTCTTTTATTTTTGAGCTAATTATTGCCCCTAATCCAAATTCTGACCAGGGAATTTGTTGCTAGTTGTGCTCTTTTTCTGCTCCTTGCTTCTACTTTTGTGCCAAAAATGAAGGTATTCATTTTATGCTTACTTGATCAAATCCAATAGTTTGTCCCACCTTTCTTCATGTGGGATTGAAAAATTCACCATGCTCCCAAATTATTCTTCGACCTCAGTGTAAATTTGGGAAGATGGCCTATTTACAAACAAATGATGAATTTCGTGCTTTGTATTCAAATCATGTTGTAGGCCTTGTAGGACAGATTCTCCACTCATGATTACCTTTGATTTTACAAACTTTGATACATCTGCAACAATGTTGCACAACATTTATTGATTAATATATAATTGAATCGATTTTCCATTAGAGTTTCTGAGCTCTAGAAGTTCCTTTTCCTGTAGTCCAGAAATTGTTTTATTGAATATCTTTACCTGTGGCTCCAGCTCTTTGTATTTGTTTTCCAACTAGACCATCATAATATTTTTAGTCAAAACTCTTTTGACTTCCATCACTACTTTTTTTTTTTTCCTAGATATTAAGCTCCTCAAAATCTTCTCTATTCTTAAAGTTCAGCATCCCCATAATTTTGTGAGCTTCTTCTAGTCTACGCTCAATGTCAACTTGTCTGATCTACTGCTATCTTCACTCTTCGTACCAATTCCTCTTATTCAAAAATTATTTAAACAAAGGCCCATAAATATGTAATGTTGGCATTGATGTTATGCCAAATACTACTCTTTGCCTCCCCTAACATGTAAATGATAAAAGATTGGTCCTCATACTTTTGAATTTTTTAAATGATCTTGAATATCTTCTACACTTCTACCAACTATGCATCTGCCTCTATTTTGTTCTCCTCCATCTTGGTCAAAGTCGTTATCAATTTCTCTACTTCTTCATTTGTTAATGACAATTCCCCCAAAGCTTGAGTCAACATTTCTAAGGGATCTAAAAATGATATCTGTGATAGGGGATAAATTATATTCTTTGTTATTGATGTACCTATTGATGTATCTATTGTTTTACTTCTTGTCATATCTATTGTTGTACCTATTGTTGTAGTTATTGCTTCTCATTCTTTATTTTCCTTTAGCAGTGCCTCCATTTCTTGTTCCATTTGATATATTTGAGTATTTAGTTCCACCACTAAAGTAAATAGCTTCTCTTTCCCCATCTCCAAAATTGTGACTTTTTTAGTCTAGGGGTGTTATGTAGTTTTAACTGTTTTCTAAGAGCCTGAATGTCAACATTCTTGCTTTTAATGACTTCCTCTGCTACCTTGACATTAGTAGGATCATATCCTAGTTTAACAAAAAATTCTTCTAACATTTTGGTTATGGTATCTTTAGCCATAGAGGACATCCTCTCAATTTTGGGATATGAATGCACATTGTTCAATGAATCTTGTAATTTTGAAGCAGCCATGGTAGAGCTAGTTGGAGTAGAATAAATCATTTCTCTTGCATGCTTATGTAAATAAATTTGATCGATTGCATGAACCTATTAGTGTCAACTAAAAATATTGAGGCTTATAATCTTCAATACCCTTGGGGGTTGCGAATTTTGGCTCCAAGAAGGCCATTTAAAATTGCCCCTTTTCTGAGTCAAACACAGATAATAGCCTGTGTTGAGTTGTAGCGGTTTGTTTCCAAACCTATGAGTATGTTGAAGCTTTGAGAGCTTCATTCTTCAGCTTTATCTCTATGTACCTAGAAAAAATACTTTACTGTGGTGGAGCCTGACCTGAGAAGTAGAAGAATTAGGAGACTAAGCTATCTCTATATAGGGAAGTGAGGTAGTTGGAGTGTTTGTAAACACTAAAGTTGTTTGCTCCTAGGTATCCCTTTCTTCTGAAAAAATCTTCCTAGATGTTCATTACCTGAGGATTAGTTCTTCTATCAAATTTGGTTGTGATTAGATGATCCTTCTTCCTTCTCTTAAAAACAAGAAAGTCTATAGCTTATGCTTTTGTTATGCTCTTGACTTGAGAGGAACTCCATAATACCAAATATGCGAAGAAATACAACCCAGAACATAGAACAAAATGAGAAAAAAAACAAGTATTTTATTATTCAGAGATGAAAGCGATGTTCACTTGCCTCTTCAAGGGGGAAACCTCTAATAGAGAAGAGCTCGGTTACAAAATAGGACTCAATATTTCTCAATGGGAGTCTCTATCCTTTATATAGGATTCATACATACAATACCATGGGTCATTACCATGTTCTCTCAATACCATCTATCTAATACCATCGTTGTTTGCAACTAACTTTGGTCCCTTTCTTAAATGCAGGTCAATCACTTACAATTATGAATACGGGCTTTATTGACTCTTTAACTAACTATAACTATGACTCGACCCTATTACATAAATAAAGGGGTTAGGGTTGCACCTTAACATGCCCTCCCCCATTAAAATAAGCCTTGTACTCAAGGATGAAGCTACGGAAGCTGCGGAAGAATAGTGGCTAGTTCCCAGGTCACATCTTCTAGAGAGGTGTCTTTCCACTTGACTAGGACTTCCTTGATCGTGTGGTTGTGCAAATGAAATTCTCACATATCGAGGACCTGTTCAGGTTGGAGCCAAAGTGATCCTTCTTCATCCAATTCAGGTAGAGTTGTTTGAATTCTACAACTATTCCCCACCACTTTCTTGAGGCATGATACATGGAAGACTCGATGGATTTTTGAAGTTGGTGGCAAGGACAGCTTGTAGGCTACAACTCCAATGCGCTAAAGCATTTGATAAGGTACGTAGAAATTTGGAGCTAATTTTTGGTAGCCCTTTACTTTGAGTGATGTTTTCTTATATAGTTGTAGCTGCAAGAATAACCAATCCCCTTCTTGAAATGTGCGCTCTAAACAATGTTTGTCTACCTATTGCTTCATTTGATTACGAGCTTAATGGAGATTGTCTTTAAGACGGGCTATCATGGCTACATAGTTTTGTAGGCGATGATCCACTACTTGAACCTTAGAGCATCCAGGGATATAATAAATAGGTGAAGATGGGAGTTAGCCATACACTGCTTCATATGGAGTCATCTTGGTGGCTGCATGATAGTTAGTATTATACCACCATTTAGCTAAAGGTAGCCACTATACCCATTGATGTTGCTTTTCTAAAGTGAAGCACCTTAGGTATGTCTCCAAACATTTGTTGATTGATTCAATATGACCATCAATTTCGGGATGATAGGAAGTACTTAGTTGGAGTTGGGTGCCTTGTAGCTTGAAAAGTTCTTGCCAAAAGTTACTGGAGAAAGTCGGATCACGATCAGACACAATGGAAGTGGGCATGCCATGCAGTTTGAAGATTTGGTCCATGAAAGCTTGAGCCACCAAAGTGGGGGTAAATGGGTGGGGTAAAGTGCAAAAATGAGCATATTTAGTAAGTCTGTCCACAACCACCATGATGACTGATTTGTTTCCTAACTTCGAAAGACCAGTAATGAAATCCATAGAAACATCCGTCCAGATGGAGGCAAGGATTGGAAATGGTTGTAAGGCACCTGGTAACTTGACTGTTTATCCTTTGTGGCATTGACACACCTCACATTCAGCTACAAAAGTAAGAATGTCAATTTTCATGTCTGTCCAAAAGAACTAACGATGAGTTCGAGCATAAGTCTTCTAAAATCCTACATGGCCTGGAATGGGAGATGAGTGCATTTATGCCAAAATCCATGTTTTGAGGGCAGATGTTGGTGACATAACTACTATATCCTTATAGCGAAGAATCTCATCCTTCCAAGGGTAGCCAACTAAGGAATTAGGATCTGCTCTCAAGTTATTAATGAGTTTGGAGAGAGAGGGGTGTGAAAACCATTCCTTGCAGGATTTTTCAATCCAATTGGGTATAGGGACAAAGATTGATAGCAGGGTGCTTTCATCCTCGAATTGGTGTGATAAAGCATCCGCTACTACATTGTCACACCCTTTCTTGTAAATGATCTCATAATCATATCCCAACATTTTGGCCAAACATTTATTTTGTAGGGACAAGGATAGATGTTTCTCTAAAAAATATTTGAGGCTGTGATGGTCTATATGGATTTGGAAATGCCACCCCAATAAGTATGGTCGCTAGATATCTACTGCATGGAAGATTTCCATCATATCATTCTCATAGGTAGATTGTCCCAGATGTTTCCCACTCAGTTGTTGGTTAGTGAATGCCAAGGTTTGACCTTCTTGCATTAAGACAACACCAATACCAATACCTGAAGCATCACATTCGATCAAAAAAGATTTGGTGAAGTCGGGTAGTGCCAATATGGGAGTGGAACACATGGCTTGTTTGAGAGCCATAAATGCTTGTTGTGCTACATCAGTCTAGAGTAATGGATTTTTCATTAGAAGGTTAGCGAGGGGTCTAGCAATGTGACCATAATTGCAGACAAATTTGTGATAGTAGCCAGTGAGACCCAAGATTGCCCTCAAACTCTTCAAGGTTTTTGGTTGGGGCCAATCTTGCATTGCCTGTATCTTTTTGGGATCCACCTAGACACCTTCACGATCCAAAGTGTGGCCGAAATACTTGACTTCTTCCATGCCAAAAGTGCACTTTGAAAATTTTAAAAATAATTTGTGATTCTAGAGAAATTGCAAGAGCGGGTCTACATATTGAAGATGTTTTCCCCAGGTTAGGTTGTAGATGAGAATGTCATCAAAGAAAACAAGGACAAATTTTCGAAGATATGGTTTCAATAGGTGATTCATGAGGCTTTTAAAAGTGAATGGGGAATTACAGAGACCGAATGGCATGACCAAGAATTCATAATGGCCTTCATGAGTTCAGAAAGAAGCCTTGGGAATGTTTACTTCTTTCATGCGTATTTGGTGATAGCTAGAGCAAAGATCTAGCTTAGTAAGGAATTGAATGCCATGTAGTTCATCCAACAAATCATCAACAATTGGGATAGGGAATTTTTCTTTGACAGTGAGCTTGTTGAGGGCCCTGAAGTCTGGACACATGTGCCATTCCTCATCTTTATTGAGCACCATGACCACTAGTGATGAATAAGCACTGATGCTAGGACAAATAACACAGACTTCAAGGAGTTCCTTGATGATTTTTTCAATTTCATTCTTTTGGGTGAAAGGATATCAATATGAGTGCACATTCGGCAGTTGTGCCCCCCAGACCAAAGTGATGTTATGATCATGTTCCCCTCTAGAGGGTGGAAGATCTTTACATTTGTCAAATACTTGTTGGTGGCGATTTAAGACCAGTTGCATCTCAGGATGAATATGAAGAGTAGTGGGCTCTGTGACCTGGATGGCAATAAATTGGGCGATAACTCCATGATGGCCCTTTTTCAACAACTTTTCCATGCGATGTGAGCTAATGATAGAAGGAGCACCTTCCTAGAGTCCATGGAGGGTATGCATGTGGTCATTCTTCTTAAAGCTCATATATAACTCGTGGAAATCCATGGTGATTGGGCCTAGTGTGCAAAGCCATTGAACACCCAAGACAATGTCACAACCACCCATGTTAATCACAAACATGTGGGCCTTTAGGTGGTAGTCTCCCATCTACAGTTTGATATTTTCATAGCAGCCTTCACATTTCATTGTCCCCCCATCAGCAATTTGGACCTAGAAATTAGAGACTTCCCTGGCAAAATAATGAACAACTTCAACGACTCACTGATGGATAAAGTTGTGAGTGCTATTACTATCAATCAATACTACTACAGGGCGATGTTTAATAAAACCTCTGATTTTTAGAGTTTGTGGTGCATAAATGCTTGCCAAAGCATGTAGCGAGATAATTGGTTTCTCTGGCGTAGCTGGGAGTTTATTGTCCTGCTGGGTTTCCTCAACTTCTTCCTATGGTCCCTCAAGGGGTAGAGCTTCCTCAAATGAGCTATGATTAGTAACATAAATTTGAAAGAATTTGGGTTCCTTGCATTTATGCCCCGGGGAGTATTTTTTACCACAGTAGTAGCACAATCCTTGTTTTCTTCTTTCAGCCATTTCTGCTGGAGACACCTTTTGAACCATAAGTGATTGGGTAAGGCCCTAAGCCTAGGTCAGGCATCCCTTGGCTATGAAATTTGGATGAGGCGAATGGTCATCTAAAGCTCGTTCCACTTCGATAGCCTTTGTGCAAGCATCCATCCATGTAGGTGGGTGGTGCATCTGGACATGGGCTTGGATGGATTCTTTGAGACAACTTATAAAACATTCCAAGTAGAATTCATATCCCAGACCTTCTTTGTGGATGGCCAATGTCTCAAAGGATGCAATGTAGTCTTTTACTATGGCTATCTATTAAAGCTTAGTAAGACGACCCAAAAAATTAGATTCTCTGTCAAAAAGGTCACAAAAAGATTTTGAGAACACGTGCCAAGTTATGTTCCCAAGATAGCATTTCCGATGCCACTGCCACCATTGCCATCACTCTTGGTCCAACTAAAGGGCTCCCACATGTAGTTTAGTTTGATCATCTTGGATATCATTCAGAATGAAATATTGTTCCATTTTTGCTACCCATACTACTAGATTAGAGCCATCAAATTTATACATGTCCAGCTTGGGTGGGAGAGGATGGGAATGTTAGTGATTTCCATGGAAGTGAATATAATGGCTAGATTCTCCTTCAAGGTCTTCATCAATACCATGTGCCTCCGGCTGTAACCCCGACGTGTTTATTTTGAATTGTGCCATGAATTCCTGCATCTGTTCCACTAGGATCTAGAAAGAAGCCAACTGTTGTTTAAGGCGCTTGATCTTCTCGTTGGCCATGACTTGAGCTCTGATTTCTACCATACACAGATCTTGGTCACTTGTCGTCACTGAAAAAATTTGGGACCGCCCAAAAATTGAAGCTAACAAGCGAATGGTACCATTGCAATCAGCTCTTCGTCTTGAATCTTATGGGCTAAGTCTTTTGTAAGCGTGTCGAGAAGGCCTGAGGACTACCACTTAAAGACCTACATGTTTTTGATTAACATGGGTGGTTATGACAATGCCTTGGGTGTTGAATGGCTTCGCACACTAGGTCCAATCACCATGGATTTCCAGGAGTTATATATGAGCTTTAAGTAGAATGACCACATTCATACCCTCTAAATGGAGTTTTACTCCCTGCTGATCAATACAGCAGTGGCCAAATTCCAGAAAAGTTAATCCTTCCCAATGTCCTACAAAAATCAGCCCAACCTATAAGAGCCATAAGCCTCACTGCACAAATGGTCAAATTTGTCTGTGAAAACCCAACTACTGAATGTGAGTTGGACTATGGTGATGACAGAACCCCAACTGCTAGATCTAAATGGTACTATGGTGGTAGAACCTCAAATGGTGTATCTGATTGTTGTGGCAGCAACAGAACCCCAACTGCTAGATATGATCTGGAAAATAAGATAATGGGTGATCTTCAGAGAGTCGAGGGTGTTAGTGTCAGTCTTTCCAGCCTTCCTTCAGTGATCAAACATGCTCTTACAAAATAATTTTAAGGTGTCAAGGTCAAATTTTGTCATTTCAATAAGTCTTCAAGCAAAATTTGGTCACTAGGCATTAGGTCTAGGGTTTGCTTTCACTCCTTTCAAAATTGCCCAAATGTCAATCTATGTCTCTATTCAGCTGAGTCTATCATCATTCATAGGGTTTTCATCATCATGTCAGGTTACATTGGGTCATTTCACACCTTGTTCATGCTTTAGTTGCGCCTAGGTAAGGTCATTTCCCTCTCCTAGGGTTTTGAAGGCAATTTCTCTTGGATGGTCAAATCAGTAGCAAAAATTGTATCTAGATGTTCATACACCTTCCCCTATCCTTAATATACCTTATAAAACACTTCCCATCACTGAGATCCCCCAAATTCCTCATTTTTGCGCAAACCCTAGTTTCTTGCTACAACCTGGAAATTTTCTAGGTTGGGCCTATGTTTTTCCCTTTTGGACCCCTTCCCCTCACTCAATATCTAAGATTCCACTTTCCCCTACTTCCTAACATCCCTCCTTACTTCCCAAAATTCTCCCAAGAATTTAGAAGCCCCTTATCCCCTTCATTTCACTTCATTTCAACAAAATCCCTTGTTTCACACATCCGGATAAGTTTCACTCAAAAGATGTTTCATAGCAATCAAATATGCCTTTTGGAAACTTGAGAGAGGTTTTTGTCCAAAATATGCCACAGAAGAAAAACCTCCCTCACTTTTTACACATGTATCATGGTTTTAGATAAATGTCAAAAATACTGTTGCCTCGAGAGAATTGAATGCACCTCTGCAGTGACCTTGGGAAGATCAAAAGTTATCCTAGTATGGTTGGCCCAATGACTTTCTGGATTATTCCAATGATAACTAGACACAAATATCTTTCCAATGCACTATCATGAGCTCAATTTGGAGTTGAGGAAGGCATTCAAAAGTTGACTGCAACAACACTCTACCTTGAGGCAGCCTCATTTGGCACATTTTGACCAGTCTTGGGAGATTTAATTTTTGACAAGGAAAATGAACCACAAATTGAAAAATTCTAGCTGGGTTGGAAATAATATTCAAATATCTTTCCAACGCGCTATCCTGTACCCAATTTGGACGCTAGGAAGGCCTCCAAAAGCCTCCTGCAAAATGCCCTATGTGGCGCGCGGCGCATCAGGTTGGGCGTGCCGCGCATCAGACAACATTTTCCAGTGGTAATTTGCACGCGCGCGGCGCGTTGGGTGAGGCGCACGGCGCATAGGAGTTTATGCCTGAACTTTTCCTAGAAACCACTCAAATCATCTCTTCTCATTCACCAAATCACAGGTTGGCTTACATCACGACTTGTTCTTGGTTTTTGGATGGTTTATGTAAAGAAATCATGCTATATTTGCCATGAAAAACCCAGTGTAAAAACCCTCCTTGTTCATCAATTTGCTGTAAGGATTTAAATGCCAAGTTTGCTATAGGGTTTTCAAAAATCACTATTGCCAAGGTTTTCTTATTTCCCTTATTTCCCATTCCCTATTTTCACCAATATTTTTCCCAATTAATCCTCATAAAACCCTACACTATATTCACTCAAAATCCTAATTCCTCCCTTCTACTATAAACATGTAATCCCTACCTCATCCCAAAACCCTAACATCTCAAAATTTCTATGCCCCTTCCCTTCCCTAATTTCCTTATTTTATTTCCATTGTTCCCATTTCCCTAATGCTTCATTTTTCCTAACAATTCCCTTGTCATTTGTGTCCCCTTGGTCACAACATTTGAGAAAAAGGAAAAAGGTCTACAGTCAATTTTGTACACAATTATATATCAGCATATATATATTCCAGCTACCTTATTTTTAAAGAACATGTCAGAGACCGAGTCAGTATATGAGCAGGAATATGATAATGACTCTACACCGGAGGTCAATGTACCTAATGTGCCACGGAGGTATCATAAAGGTGGAAAAAGTGGACAACATGTTAGGGAGGAGCCTACTTATTTGGCTCAATCGCAAGATTTCCCACTTGCAATGGATTGTTTTCGGCACCAAGCATGTTACCAATTTTGTGAGATGATCTCAAAAACTCAGCATCATCGGGAACTGGTCCCTCTATTTGTCCTTAACCTACAGGATGGTCATGTAAACCTTGCCGGAGTGGATTTCACCTTGTCACCCGACACTATTGCTCAGGCCACTAGGAATTGGCCCGTAGGTGACCCGGTGATTTGACACCTATTGATTGGGAATCAATGCTCATCCGGGTGAACACTCATTTGGAGAAGTTGTTAGCGAAGGCAAACAGGGACAAAGGCGTGTTTTGCCATATGAAAACTCACAATTTGGCTCGCATGCATGTTTGCAAAGCGAGAATGAAGATCCTCAAGAGGCGTTTGAGCAAAGTGCAAAAACAATGAAAAAGGCCTGATCCACTTCGAGTTTTGGCCAAGGCTTCATTAGTTGAGAATGATACATGATGGAGGGTATTCACTCCAATTTTGGGAAAATTTGGAGAAAATTTTGTCATTTCAAAATTTTTGGCTTGTGAAACAGGTTTTTTGGCTCTATGCGTCGCGCTCAGCGCGCGACCCATAAGATGGGGAGGTCCAAATCACAGATGGCTTATATTTTTGGATTTTTCATGATGAAATACACATGCTCAGCCATTTCCAAGGCATTTCATCAAGTTTTGGGTGACCAAAAGGCTCAAAAATGTCATGAAAATCACCTTTCTTCCACTTTTTGCACCAGTGGGTAGTACTTCTAGGAGAATGCACTTTTGGAGGGTCCAATCGACACCAAATTGGAAATTTCCACTTGGGTTAGAAAGGAGACATCCAGGGCTTTGCAAAAATCCAACCTGAGCTCAATTTGGATGCCAGGAAGTGCCCCAAAAGCAGGTGGAAAGGCGCGCGGCGCACAGGGCTCAGGCGCGCGGTGCACAGGGTTTTTTGGTCAAATTTTCACCTTCCAGCTCAGAATTTCAGCCAGTGATGACTAGTTTCACCTCTTGATGTGGTGTTTGACCCAGCTTGATGTAATTTGATGTTTATGATGTAATTTTGGCACTTATTTACCTATTCTAGATGATTCATTCATAAAATAGCAAAAATGTAATGAATGAATTGGTTTCCTAGCTTATAGAGGCATGAAGTTGTTCTAACTGCCTAGATTGTAGTGCTTAGTTTAGAATTAGTTGAAACAGCTCCTAGAATTATGAGCTTGACCCCTAGAGGCAAGGAAATGGGTTAGGATGGTCTATATGATGTAATTTCTCAATCATTTTCAGAGGTCAGAGAGGTTGGACTCTTGGGATAGCTTGAGACTATATTGTACATATCTTATCAGCATTTTTGGCAAAGGAAAGACCAGGGTTTTGTAGCACTATTTGGGATCCATGTGGATTTATGTGTTTATGGTATGTTTTTCTCAGTACTTGTAAGTTGTGTATGTGCATCATTATCTCTATTGAATCTTTTGTCATTAAACAAATGTAGTGTTAAGGTAGAATCCATGAAATTGCTATGCTCTGCCTTTAAATTTGTTTAATATTCTATGTTTTCTTCAGTTTAAGGAGAATCCTTGAGACCCCTTGCTCTCCTTAGCCCCTCACTGGTCTGATCTATCCATCTCACCTACTTTAAGGCATCAAAACAATCACATATCTTGCCCCAAGTGGGCCTCTGCAAAAACTGTGCCTCATCCCCGCACCCAAAATTGCCTTTCCCTTGATTTCAACAAAATCATAAAAAATCAATTCTAAACTCTTTGTAATTCATACCTAGCCTAAAATCGGTCATCAATTCGGTCATCTCGAGCCTCTTTGATTATCTTTTGCCGAGTTTGACCCGGAGAGAGCCCTCTCCTATCCTCATAGGGCTAGCTACGAGGTTGAGCGTGGTTTGATGTGGCCTTGAGTCTCACCTTATTTCAGCCTAAGGTAGATTTGAGCGCTAACATAGTGGCGACCATACTAGAGAAGAACTGGTTTGCTTGTTAGCGTTATTTGATTTATAGCTACAGACGGAGGCTAAAGTCACGCCAGGCAGCCTTCGAACTGCACATTGCTCTTCGAGTGCATAGTAGGTAAACGCTGCTTCAGTCGATCTCCGGTCTAGCTTGTAATTGTAACACTTAACTTATAAATTACCCCAGTACATGTATCGAGTTTAGACCTGATTGTTGATGGTGGACAACGATCAGACACTGGCAAGGCTGAAATCATTCACCTGGCGACTCCATTCACTAAACAATCCAGAAATCGATGCTTCATGGTGACTTCACTGCAGGGAGATCAATAGCTGTGAGATTTTCAAGATGGACCGAATCATGAGAAGATACACTCCCATGAGCCGAGATCACATTCCAGGATTTCTGAATAAGATGCCCAAGGTAGATTGGTCAAGGAATCTGCCTACGTTTAACGATGATGGTAAGAAAGATGCTGCTTTACATCTGGTTAGATTTCACATGCATATTCGCAAGTTGAAGGTGGATTTTCCTGAAGATTGCTTGATGAAGATATTCCTGGCCACACTAGAAGGTGAAGCTCAATCTTGGTATGAAAATTTTCCATTGGCCTGTATTTACTGTTTAAAGGATTTTCATGCTATGTTCATTGAAAGATATCAAGTATCTTACCCATCATTGAAATTAGTTCATGACTGTTTCAAACATGCTTCTACTTTTATTGAAAGCCTTGAGAAATATTATGAAGATGATAATTTCATGGATGATGAGATCATGGAAGCCCTATATCAAAATCCATTTCAGCAGCATAAAGATGATCATGAAAATTTGTAGCAGGATCAAGATTTTAGTGTGGTGGAAGATGAAGGAATTTTGCATCTTGACAGTGAACAACAATTATATGAAATGGACCAGCAGTAAGAGGAAAGTTTGTATACTCCTTCACTTGAAATCAATGAAGACAATCACTGTTTGAGCAAAAGAAAACAAAAGGTATTGTCTCCTTTGTCTGAAGATGAGATAGATCAGCTATTGAAAGGTCATGTTCCAGCTCAAGTTAACGTCGATCTGCAGTGTGCACATGGTCAAGAAGGTGATGGTGGAACTTCTTCCTTTTCTAAAATGGATGACATTCCTGTAAGCAGCTTTACAGATCAGCAGGTTGAAGATGTCTATATGGCTGAAAATGATGAAAGAGAAGAGATTGTTTCAGATCTGCCTACAGAAGAAGACAGCATGCAAGTAAGTCCAATTTCAATTTCAAAATGTGATCCAGTCCAGTCAGCCATATTAGATCGTGATGACCAAGCATATATTGTGTTGAAGCCCATCAAAGAGAATTCTGCAGTTGAAATCATCTGGAATGCAGATGACAAAGGTATGGATTCACATGTTCTCAATCATACTGCCAGTCCGTCATCAGAATAGAGTCTTCATAAAGAGGTAATCCAATCAATTGATGCAAATCAAGATGACATCTTCGGTTAAGTAAGTGAAAACGTTCCTTGGGATGAATCTTTAGTAGATGGTAGAAATGTCATTTGTGCGCTTCAAGGATCATATGAAGTTTCTCTTCTTATGATTAATGAATGTAATAAGGAACATGAAAACCTGGTCGTCATATCATATACAAATGACCTACAGCACATTCACACCACAGAAGATCAAAACATTCAGGATTTCCATTCAGATTCCTCTTCATATGTTTCATGTGCTGAAATGTTTTTCCAAGAAGAGATCTGCTCATCCAATTTTTCATAGTTTTTTGAATCCCATGAGCATACTTTTACCGAAGCACATGATGAAGGCAAATCAGAATTTGAAGCAAAGGAAACCTTGTTCTTTCAGCAGGAGGTAAATATTCATGTTTTTCAAGATCCTCTGGCAAGTTTGTTGCAGCCAGCACTGATGGTGTTTATTGCAGTGTTCAGTGACGAAGGAGACCATGGTCAACTATGTTTGGATGCCTAGTGATAGGTTTGTACTGTTGACCAAAAGATCTGATAGGAAGAATGAGTCAAGAAGCCATCTTCTTGATTGGTTGCATTGGCATTTTGATATAGTTTGAGGATATATTGTCTTGTAAAGAAACACAGGTGGCTAGGTGCTGCCATCAAGCTTTGAGTTTTAAGTTTCATGTCTTAGTATTTTTTTTAGTCCAATTTGTCAGTTGCGTTTAAGTATCGAGTCAGTTATTAGTTGAGTGAGAGTCAATTTGTGTCGTCAATTCATTAGTTTTCAGTCATGCATTTCAGTTTGAGTTTTTCTCTCCATTGCCCAATGGATGAAGGCACTGTCTGCTCTCCCAGAGATCTGCCGTTCTTGGCACCTCCAAGGAGCTACCATCCCCATTGGAGCCAATGTTAGTGTCAGTATTTCCAGCCTTCGTCAGTATTTCCAGCCTTGCTTCAGTGATCAAACTGTGTCTTAAAAATTGAATTTTAAGGTGTAAGGTCACATTTGTCATTCTCAAAAGTCTTCAAGCAAAATTTGGTCACTAGGCATTAGGTCTAGTGTTTGCTTTCACTCCTTTCAAAATTGCCCAAATGACAGTCTATGTCGCTATTCAGCTGATTCTATCATCGTTCATAGGGTTTTCATCATCATGTCAGGTTCCATTGGGTCATTTGACACCTTGTTCATGCTTCAGTTGCGCCTAGGTAAGGTCATTTCCCTCTCCTAGGGTTTTGAAGGCAATTTCTCTTGGACGGTCAAATCATTAGCAAAACTTGTGTCCAGAAGTTCATACACCTTCCCCTATCCTTAATATACCTTATCAAACACTTCCCATCACTGAGATCCCCCAAATTCCTCATTTTTGCGCAAACCCTAGTTTCTTGCTACAACTTGGCAATTTTCTAGGTTGGGCCTGTGTTTTACCCTTTTGGATCCCTTCCCCTCACTAAATCTCTGAGATTACACTTTCCCCTACTTCCTAACATCCCTTCTTACTTCCCAAAGTTATCCCAAGAATTTAGAAGCCCCGTATCCCCTTCATTTCGCTTCATTTCAACAAAATCCCTTGTTTCACACATCGGGATAAGTTTCACTCAAAAGATGTTTCAGAGCAATCAAAGATGAATTTTGGAAAAATGAGAGAGGTTTTTGTCCAAAACATTCCAAATAAGAAAAAAATCCCTCACGTTTTACAGAGGTATCATGGTTTTAGAGAAACGTCAAAAATACCGTTGCCTCAGGAGAATTGGATGCACCTCTGAAGTGACCTTGGGAAAATCAAACGTTCTCCTAGCATGGTTGGCCAAATGACTTTATTGATGAGTCAAATGATAACTAGGCAAAAAGATATTTCCATTGAGCTATAATGAGCTCAATTTGGAGTTGATGAAGGTATTGAAAAGTTGACTGCAACAGCACTCTACCTTGAGGCAGCCTCATTTGGCACATTTTGACCAGTCTTGGGAGATTTGATTTTTGAAAAGGAAAATGAACTCCAAATTGAAACATTATAGTTGGGTTGGAAATTAGACTCAAATACCTTTCCAACGAGCTATCCTGCACCCAATTTGGACACCGGGAAGGCCTCCACAATCCTCCTGCAAAATTCCCTATGTGGCACGCGACGCATCAGGTTGGGCGCGCGGCGCATCAGGGGCGCGCGGCACATCAGGCAACATTTTCCAGTGGCAATTTGCACGCGCACGGTGCATCAGGAGTGCGCAGCGCGTTGGGTGAGGTGCACAGTGCATAGGAGTTTATGCCTGAACTTTGCCCAGAAGCCACTCAAATCATCTCATCTCACGCATCAAATCACAGGTAGGCTTACATCATGGCTTGTTCTTGGTTTTTGGATGGTTTATGTAAAGAAATCATGCTATATTTGCCATGAAAAACCAAGTGTAAAAACCCTCCTTGTTCATCAATTTGCGCTAAGGATTTAAATGCCAAGTTTGTTGTAGGGTTTTCAAAAATCACTGTTGCTAAGGTTTTCTTATTTCCCTTATTTCCCATTCCCTATTTTCACCAATATTTTTCCCAATTAATCCTCATAAAACCCTACACTATCTTCCCTCAAAATCATAATTCCTCCATTCTACTATAAACATGTAATCCCTACCTCATCCCAAAACCCTAACATCTCAAAATTTCTATGCCCCTTCCCTTCCCTAATTTCCTTATTTTATTTCCATTGTTCCCATTTCCCTAATGCTGCCCTTTTCCTAACAATTCCCTTGTCATTTGTGTCCCCTTGGTCATAGCATTTGAGAAAAAGGAAAAAGGTCTACAGTCAATTTTGTACACAATTTTATATCAGCATATATATATTCTAGCTACCTTATTTTTAAAGAACATGTCAAAGACCGAGTCAGTATATGAGCAGGAATATGATATTGACTCTACACCGGAGGTCAATGTACCTAATGTGCCACGGAGGTATCATAAAGGTGGCAAAAGTGGACAACATGTTAGGGAGGAGCCTACTTCTTTGGCTCAATCACAAGATTGCCCACTTGCAATGGATTGTTTTCGGCACCAAGCATGTTACCAATTTTGTGAGATGATCTCACAAACTCAGCATCATCAGGAACTGGTCCCTCTATTTGTCCTTAACCTATAGGATGGTCATGTAAACCTTGCCGGAGTGGATTTCACCTTGTCACCCGACACTATTGCTCAGGCCACCGAGAATTGGCCCGTAGGAGACCCGGTGATTTGACACCTATTGATCGGGAATAAATGCTCATTCGGGTGAACACTCATTTGGAGAAGTTGTTAGCGAAAGAAAACAGGGACAAAGAAATGTTTCGCCACATGAAGACTCACTATTGGGCTCACATGCATGTTTGCAAAGCGAGAATGAAGATCCTCAAGAGGCATTTGAGCAAAGCGCAAAAACAACGCAAAAGGCCTGATCCGCTTCAAGTTTTGGCCGAGGATTCATTAGTTGAGAATGATACATGATGGAGGTTATTCACTCCAATTTTGGGAAAATTTGGAGAAAATTTTTTCGTTTCAAAATTTTTGGCTTGCGAAACAGGTTTCTTAGCTCTATGCGTCGCGCTTAGCACGCGACCCATAAGATGGGGAGGTCCAAATCACATATGGATTATATTTTTGGATTTTCATGATGAAATACACATGCTCAGCCATTTCCAAGGCATTTCATCAAGTTTTAGGTGACCAAAAGGCTCAAAAACATCATGAAAATCACCTTTTTGCCACTTTTTGCACCAGCAGGTAGTACTTCTAGGAGAATGCACTTTGGGATGGTCAAATGGACACCAAATTTGCAAATTCCACTTGGGTTAGAAAGTAGACATCCAGGGCTTTCGAACAAACCAACCTGAGCTCAATTTGGATGCCGGGAAGTGCCCCAAACGCAGGCGGAAAGGCGCCCGGCGCACAGGGTTTTTTGGTCAAATTTTCACCTTCCAGCTCAAAATTTCGGCCAGTTATGACTAGTTTCACCTCTTGATGTGGTGTTTGACCCAACTTGATGTAATTTGATGTGTATGATGTAATTTTGGCACTTATTTACCTATTCTAGATGATTCATTCATAAAATAGAAAAATGTAATGAATGAATTGGTTTCCTAGCTTATAGAGGCAAGTTGTTTTGACTGCCTAGATTGTAGTGCTTAGTTTAGAATTGGATGAAACAGCTCCTAGAATGATGAGCTCGATCCCTAGAGACAAGGAAAGGGGTTAGGATGGTCTATATGATGTAATTTTTCAATCATTTTCAGAGTTTAGAGAGGTTGGACTCTTGGGATAGCTTGAGACTATATTGTACATATCTTATCAGCATTTTTGGCAAAGGAAAGACTAGGGTTTTGTAGCACTATTTGGGATCCATGTGGCTTTATGTGTTGATGGTGTGTTTCTATCAGTACTTGTAAGTTGTGTATGTGCATCATTATCTCTATTGAATCTTCTGTCATTAAACAAATGAAGTGTTAAGGTAGAATCCATGAAATTGCTATGCTCTGCCTTTAAATTTGTTTAATATTCTATGTTTTCTTCAGTTTAAGGA
>APFE030038424.1:0-27500 GCA_000404065.3 Pinus taeda
TTAACTTATTGCTTGCATGTGGCACATATACACATTAACATAAGATAAAGCACACTTAGCTTTAGTTAGCTTTAGTTATTGCATGTACAACTAAGCTTAACTTAGTTGCTTTTATGTATTTATTCTAAAACCAATATTGTAGAATCAATGATTTTTCATTCTTTTCTCAATTCTTGCTCCCTTCCTTCCTTCTCTTGCAAGATTGTTTATTGTTTTGCAGATCTAGATCAATGTATCTCAAAAATCTTACACAATTCGTATTCCCAAATTTGTTTTTGGAACAAGACTTTCACGGTGATGCCGAGACTTTGACTGACCCTTCATACCTACGAGAATTTTGTGAGCCATTAAAATATCTTATGCTCCATTTTTTATTTAAAAAAAATTTACTTTGTATTTCTTCAACGTTTGCGCGGCTCCGATGGGCTTTTCTGCGTAGTTTTCTCACACCTTTTAAATTAATGGGTATGTGAATTTTAAAATTTCGATAATTTTATCTTTCCATTTTTTTCACAATTTTTTGTCGCTACGCTGCGAAATTGATGCACTGAACTTTTTTGTAGGTGTGTCATTACACATTTCTCTTTTACCTCTATTAACTTTTGATTTTTCTTTGTGATGCCAAAAAAATTAAGGTGCTTGTCTCTCTGGAGTCTTTCTCTCTGCTGCTATTAAAGATTCTTACGTAACTTATGCTCTAATACCATCACAAAATTGGAGGAGATAATTTCTCTTCTCAGTATTACAAATCAATTAAATAATATTACATTGGAAACATTGGAGTGAAACTCGACTAAACTGGACTAACCGAAACTGAACTAGGACACTGGATGGATGGTTTTGACACCTTGCAGGTGGTTGGAATTAGATTCTCCAACAACAGACATGATGCACACAAAAAAAATCGTATATTCTCATTCAAAGACAAATTACAAGCCACATAAATAGTGCTCACGAGATCCAACATAATCCAAACAAGGAGAATATTGTTGAGAAAATCTCTCAACAAAACTCCAACAACCAACAACCCAATCCTACCGATATACTAATGTAAGCATTATTTCCAAGTCCTGTCTTTAATGCTTACATTTACATCATTACAAAGATTATTACAAGAAAGATAAATTACGTATAGTCGCATCTATCTCGCTGGTCTTCCTCGGTACTTATCCCCACTCTGAAGTCTCCTAGACAACACTCTTTTCACAACCACAATTTTTGAGCTTCTCATTCAACTCATTTAAGACATAACCACCGCTGACCATCTTTGATGAACTTTGTCAAACTGGAAATTCTTGATCTCTCGAAGGACAATCTCAATATTGCACTGTATCCAGCAATCAATTATGCATCTGGCCTTTCTACATACATGGATCCCATAACATAAACTGTAACTGATGCTCTTGAAGCCCGAAACACAACAAAACTTATTAGCATATAACATACTTATATAATAAAATTAGCGACATTCCCTTGGCACCAAAAAACCTCGAAAGCCACTAATTCAAATTATGCTAATCTATTCATTGATCTGTTCTCCATTACACACCAAAATATCTATTACATAACTACAAAAAATTCACATAATATATTCATATCACTAAAATAAAGCAACCACCCAAGTTAAAAAAGTATGAACTACCTCCCAAGATCTCCAGTGGATTGAATGGATCGAATCCTTTTGGATTCTGAAATAATGCAAAAGTAGCTCTTTGACCCACCTTTGTCTCTTTGCGCTAAATCTACCTGAATCCAAGGTTCAACTATCGCAGAGGGATAACGCATAACTTAATTATGACGACATTCTATGGCACGGGTGACCACTGCTCATTGGCACACATCCATTCGGTGTCTCTCATTCATTATTGTTCATTCGGACACACAAAGTCTCCACCGAAGTATCAATAATCATGAAATCGATAATCACGAGATCAAGGAAGCAATTAATAACAATTTCGTTCCTGTCATAAATCTAGAGGCAATGTAGCAAGACGCTATGCTAGCGCCAATGTCTCATTTCTACCAATTGCTTGTGCATCTGGCCATACTATCAAGAATAATTGAAGAAAAATAACTAATGGAAAATGTAGTTGTTAAAAATTGAGCTCGCCTTGTATGAGCTTGTAACATACCACATAAAAACTTGCAGCATACCAATGAGTGGACTAGCAAACAATGAATCATCGCCTATCCACAATGCCTCTAATTGTGAAAGACATGCCTCTACCTAATGCTTTCTTGTGGAGATGCAAGGGTTGAGGCCAATTAAAATAAGATTCTAAGATTTGACTATAAAAAAAATACGGAACCACACTCTCCTCTATCCAAAAATATAGAAACGTTGAACACCTCACCACACATTCATGGAGGTGCAGTGGTTGAAATCTTGACACCCACAATTGTTTCTATTGGACAATTCAGACGATAGGTACAGTTACACAATCTCCTCTGAAGACTATCCCCTGATGACACCATACAAATTCCACACTATAATAATATAGTAATCTATGTGCAGATAACAAAACCTCAGATGTCTTCCATCTTCATGGGCCCTCCCTTGAGGAATTCAAGCCCATAAAGGAGGCTTTGATACCAACAAAGAAATCTGAGGAGCAGACATGGTGCACACAAAACAATTCGTATGTTCCTGTTCAAAGCTAAATTATAAGCCATGTAACTAGTGCTCATGAGATAACAGATTCCAAACAAGGAGAATATTGTTGAGAAAATCTCTCAACAAAACTCCAACAACCCAATCCTAACTATTTAAAGTTAAGTTCAATAATGTTATAATTAGTTAAGTGTATTGATTTTACATGTAGCATTTGTAACACTCCACTTAATTTGCCTATTTTTATGAAGATTTTATATTCTAATCAACCACACTGTGCGAAAGAGAGCAATTCTTTATTCCATATTTAGCACATTTTAAAAGTAACCAATTTTGTTTTAATCAAATTCATATTAAAAGAACCTATTTTTTAATACAAAAGTTGTAAAAAAATTTAAAAAATTCTTGGTTAATAAATCTAACTTGTTAAGAATATGGATTTGCCATTTTTTAGAAGTTAGAAAATTGTTAATTTTTTTTAGCGATGCTAGTTTTCAACATTATACATCATATATTGTTATTTATTTTTCTAAATATGGAACTGTGATTTCAAAAAAAACACCAACATTATCATACACAGTGAAATATCACATTGTAATGTGTTTAAATATTTAAAACTTTTACCTTAAAAATAAAATATTTAAAAGAAAATTTTATTTTTAAAAATTACTACTTAGATTCAATTGGGGGAAAAAAAAATATAATAGAAAATTAACTAAACACGAATTTTCTTCAATTTAGCAAAAAAACACTCTTGAACTTTAAACTATCCCTTCTATACCTCATACATATACGCCATTATTTAAAGTTTCTACTTCTTCAACTTTATGTCTCCAAAGATCTTTGCAATTAAATTAATTTTATGTCTAACTTTCAAAACACGAAAATTTACAAAATTATAATTAGCTAGTTAGATGTTCATGGTGATTTTAATTAACAATGAATGGATGTACTATTAAGGAATTCCTTGCGAAAATAACATTGGTTCAAATCCTCTATGAGCTAGTTGCCAAAAAAAAATGATTATCTACATAGGTACAATCAAAGATTGTGAGAAAAAATCCATGAAACATGAAGAAAATACATTAATATACCATGCCCTTTTTTAAAAATAAAATAATTTCGTATTTAACTTCTAAATAAAGCTAAAAAGTATAATATTATAGCTAAATAGATAGATAGAACCAAGATTTTTATAATCTCTTTGGCTACTCGGACCTTAAACATACTTTATGAATATATAAAATCACTAGAGAAATGAAAGAAAGTGAGATGAGTTAAACATGAAATAAAGATTAAGAAACAAATAAAAAAATAGCATAGTAATGTTGGAAAATAACTTCTAGATAATGAAGATTATATTAAAAGAAATAAAAAAGAAAAATGAATGAATGAAACAAATAACCTAGTAAGGGTTGTTTATAACGTAAAAAATGTTGAAATAAATGACAAGATCAAAGAGATAAAAGAAAATATAAGTTGTTATTTCACCTTAAATATCTGGGGATTTAATTGGATGTCAAACTTTTGAAAGGAAATGAAAATTGATTCATCAAGCCATGGCCATAGAAAAAGAGCATTAAATCTCATAATTATTTCCTTAGAGCAAGAGGAAAAAGGGGGTGCACTAAACTAGTCAGCGAAGATCTGTAGAACAAACAACTTGTATTATAAAAGCAAGGAGGTTGAATGAAATAATTAAACATAAAGATAGGTTAATACATGTTAAAATAAACTCTACTAATCATAATTATGACATACTTAATAAAACTTCGTATCTATAAGGGATGGGATTATGTAGAAATAAGGATCTCATTCTAATAAATAAAACTTAATTAAGGAGGCAATCTAAAGATAATAAAACTTAAAAAGGAAAAAAATGGGCAATAACTATAAGTAGAGAAAGAAATTCCTAGAGGTAAAGTTGAAATAATACTAATAAATAAGAATTTGACACATTTGTGATCCTCCCTTGGAATTATCACGACTTTCCATGAAGTAAAGGTCCCAAAGTAGGTCATATCATGAGTGCAATGAATACAATGTTGTTGTTTGAAACTTGGGAATACATAGAATTATTTGTCTTATAGTCACTATGGAATATGAAATCCTCTTATAGACTCATTGGAGGCATAGTTTCTTATATAAGGATTAAGAAAAGATAACACTTACCTCTCATGAAGCATTAGTTCAACCCAGGAAATATAAAAAAATAATAACTTGTTGACTAGAAGGAATTGTCATAGGTACATACACAACTTATTAGGATATGGTGTAAGAAAGTGAAACTTAGGAAATTGAACTAGTTTTGTAACATAGCTAGTGCCTTAATGCTTAATTATGGATATAGGGTATCATTTTTTTTTCTTTCATGAACTTAACAATCAACTTTGATACCACTTTGTAACATACCCAATTCCCTCGTTGACTTACAGAGGTTACTAGGTACCCAAAATTTTCCTTTTGTTTTTACTAGCTTGAGAATAAGCTTTAATATAACTTTATCACACACCCCTACTAAATTTATCCTAACCACACACACAAAAAAATGATTTGCATCTCTAATACATTTTGTCAAACACTTTACATATATACTTTTCTTCAAATACTTTGCATGCAACCAATTAAGTATTTCTTTTCTTGTAGACATTTTGTCAAACTTTTTCTATGACATCAAATAAGAAACATTTCTCTAATTCCACTTGTGACATACTACCTGAAATATACCACTCAATTATGCTACTTTTGATTTATGCCTTTGAATTATTTTCTCAAATAGTTTGTATGAAAATTGTAAGAAAACACCTTTAACACATTTCTTCAAATGCTTTGCATGCAAATATGCATAGAGAAGCTACAATATTACTATCATACAACAATACTATCCCCATGCACAAAAAACTATTTTCATTGTGGCATTTCATCAAACAAGCTGTATGCAACGAATCATTAGCCCATTTAAGCATTTTTTCAAACACTTTGCATGCAAACTAATATAACAACTTCCTTAGGGAACATATCCTAAATTATAGTGATCCACGTTCTGGAAAATAATGTAGATGATCAATGGGAATTCCATCACTTTGGTCCAAGTTTCAACCTTTGTAACCTCCCATATGAAAATTTATAACGAAATGCCAAAATGACTTGTTTGAAGCATGATTTTAGGGGCATCGAGGAAGCTCAAGTTTCATTGATCATATCTCCTAAAATAGCATGCCCTAAGATCTAAAATTTGGACCAAATGATCAGTGGGATTTCCCTTCACTATAGTCCAAGTTTGAGATTGTAGAACCTCCCAAAAAAAGTGAAGAGCATAAATGTCAACATTACCTTTCTAATGCATGTTTTTAGGAGCATCCAAGAAGCTTGGATTCCTCTAACGATATATCCTAAATATTACAACCAAAGATATGACAATTGAACTAGAAGATTAATGGGATTTATCGTCAATATAGTCCGAGTTATAGCTTTTGGAACCTCCCAGAAAAAAAGTTATAGCAGAATTGCCAACATGATCTATTTAAAGATGTATTTAGGAAGCCCCACTTTCTTTAATCATATTTAAAAAAAAAAATCAACCTAAGATCTAAAACTTGGACCAAAGGATCACAAGTTTCTAACATCTCCCTTCCAAACAGTAAATTACCATAATAAATTTTACAACTAATACAATCAATTTTTTATTACTATTTACATCATACTCACATATTTACTTAATAAACAACAATATCTCTCTTCTCACCAATATTTTTCTTTTAAATGGCATTAAATCTTCTTTGCACTAATCCAAGAATGAATACCAGGTCATTATATTATATCAACATATTAATTTATGCTCAATTCCTTATGTATTATTTTTATCTTTATAAACTTGGACCAAAGGATCACAAGTTTCTAACATCTCCCTTCCAAATAGTAAATTACCATAATAAATTTTACAACTAATACAATCAATTTTTTATTACTATTTACATCATACTCACATATTTACTTAATAAACAACAATATCTCTCTTCTCACCAATATTGTTCTTTTAAATGGCATTAAATCTTCTTTGCACTAATCCAAGAATGAATACCGGGTCATTATATTATATCAACATATTAATTTATGGTCAATTCCTTATGTATTATTTTTATCTTTATAATATAACTAGATACAATGGAAACCCTATTACATGAAGGAATCCTTACCTTTCTTTCTTTTAATTCATGGATCCTTGAAAATTAGTTGATAAATACTTCACCTTTTCTCGTAATACTCCAAACAGAAGGGTCTATCATAACCCATGGTGTCACATTTTAAATCCAAGCAATATGATTTTAATGCTACTACTCGGAACCATGACAACATTGAACCTTGTGGCATCGATTATCATTAGATCATATTATTTATGTTCAAAAATAGACATCGTGGTGACATACACAGTGTCTATCTCATACAAAAGCTAGGAAACACTGATCATTTATATGCACTTTTATATATTACTTTTGAAATGATTCAGTAGACTTAAAACTGTAATTCCACCATCACATATTGATCTAATGTCAATGGTTATTGTGTTATTCGCAAGTTACCCCTTACTCTTAGCATTGGTAAAATACATTTATATTTATATTTTTTTTTTCCCACCTTTTGAATTTATATATTAGAAATGTTATTATATAGAACGATGTGTTTAACTGGTTTCACAAACGAAAAAGGGTTAAACAAGTCTATAGAATATCTTCTCGTAATATACAATATGAAGCACCCTTTATATATTATATATAGAATAGATAGATAAAAAATGTGTGTACTTGTCTTACTCTACAAAAGGGTTTCGCAAGTTTTATAGAATTATCTTTCTCTTAATAATACAAATATTATGATAACCACTTTTCTCACAACTTAGGTTATAAAGAGTTTCTGGAAGTTTCAAAAAGGGTTCACTTTAATATAACAGTTTCTACCATGACTACATATGAACCTTGAGATTATGCATGGGTACCTTGATTTACTCATATAGAAATATGTGATATAGTAAGGGTCACACCATCACATGAATATATTGATCTACATATGAAACTTCCCCATTGCAACTCATTGGTTTATCAACCAAAGTCTATAGTTCTTGCAAGTTGTATTGCAATGTGCTTTTTCTCTGTGGCAACATGCTAGAATTTCTTCAACCTTGTGTTTTCATCATGGATGCGGAAGAGGAAAGGAAAACCCTATACCCTCTACGATTATGGTAGAGTCTCTTTCAAATTTTTTTGTAGATATGTGATAAATAGTGTTCTATCTCCCTTCATAAAGTGGTCCAACCATTGAGGGTTTAACATATTGCTTTGCATTTTCAGGTTGCGTCTTCTTATGGACCTCGACATAGTTAATTTGATAAGGGTTTTCCTATACTTGGAACTATTGCTCAACATAAAACAACCCAAGTTATTATGGATTTATTATTTTTTCTCGTCCCAAGGTGCTTGACCATGAGGGAAAGTCCCTCATATGGAACTGCACGAATTATGGTTTTCATTTTGTTTAGAAGAATTAACTTATTTGATCGACGTTCCATTTCGCTATATTTTTAGAGATTTTATAGGAGACATGCATATATATTAAGACTATGATATTGGATGTTATGGCTAGCTGACCCTTTTCCTCGATTTAAATGGCCACAATAATATTTTAGAAACCATTTACTTTTCTTGCACTTCATGATAAATCACAACTAGGGTCTTGTTGCACTGGGTAGCATTATTATGTTTTTATCTTAATTTCAAATTTTGCATATGCATTGGTCATGCATGAGTAAAGTTCAGGATAACCTCTTTTGTTCTGTCATTTTCAAGGTGGCTATATTGTTGTCTACTTTGTCCAAGTCGACTTAGCTATGCCCATTTTGGGTTGCTTTGCAATTCTCTTTTAGCACAAAACCAAGAGTCCACATTGTAGTACTCTTTCAATTTTAGCCCTTGTTGTATTGCATTGTAGGTTTTTTATGAGGATTATATGTAGTTTTCTTTTGTGTACAGTCTTGGGGTTTCTTCCCCTTTCACTTATATGCAGATTGATGGTCTCATACACATTATGTTATTATAGTTATCCTCATCAACTTAGGACGTCTTCTTTAGTTAACTACTTTTTCAATTAACCAACTCTCCTAGTTATTTTTATTCTAGGTGAGCTGAATTCTTCTCCTCCTGGACACTACTATAAGTAAATTAGTTAGTGAAATTTCAAATGAGTCAACAACACCAATTTGTAACCCCGCACTATCTGATGACCATTTAATCCATCAGATCTAGGCCAATCAAGAATTGTTTGCTCTTTCCAAAGTACTTTGCATTTTTTCTTTTTAGAATAGTTTATCACAATGCCACGTACACATAGCACAATAAAAAAATACATATGTACACATGAACATATACATATAACAAAAGATTTTACACATTACCAAATAGAGTCCAAAGACAACACTGTCTCTATTCATGTGAATGAGGTCATACTACTTTTGCTTTTCCATGATCACAACGTAAGGGTCTTATTCATTAGAGGTTTCTTTTTGTCAACATATTCCTCTTTCCATGCCATTTGTAAGCAACCATCTTTTTATTCCAATGACTCCTGACAACCATGTTAAACATAATGGCATTTTCACACATGCACACATATATATTCAACATTATCATGTTTGCAATACATATGTACATGTGAAATTTAATTTAAGGTTAAGAGAACTCTCTTTTACTATTTTATTGTCCATCATTTTTGTGGACTCAACTAGCCTACTTGATTGTCACATTATTGTTTCATGACTCAATTTTAGCTTTGATCATTTTCACCTTGCCCATGTTTGTGTAAAGCTATCATTTATGAATCTTTTCAGTACTATTTTTGCGTGCTTTCGTACTTTTCCATCTCCAAGAACAACCAACATTATATTATTACTCTCACTTTTAATTGGAGAGTCTCCAAATGTTTCTTTTATTTTTTTTATTCCAACCAATTATCATGATATTCTATTCCATATTACCAACACTTTGTGGGTTTTGATAAGATTTTTTAAAGTGGAATTTCTTTTGTATCCCACAATTATCATATTTTCCTGTGCTGTCATTATTTAGGTTATTATGGTATCTAGAACTAAAATGCTACAAGTCAACTGTTGACATTCCTCCATCAAGGAGATCAAAAAAAATTATTTTGGAATTTTCATTTTTCAATGTATTTTTATTTTTCTTTTCTAAGAAGCATTTGATTGATTCTTCCATTGTCTTATTAGTCCTGCAGACCAAACCTACTCATGATAGCCATTCAGGTTTACCGAGAGTCATGAGTTATGACATTTAGCATGCTCATACTTCGATTATGTTGTTATTATGTGGTTTTATTACGTGGTTTTCCTTTGATACAAATATTCAGTATATCCAGCTCAGTGGTAATACATGTTAACACTTGGTATCTCATATGTTTGTGTGATACTTTATTCTTCATAATATAGAGTTCTCCACCCTCTTCTTGAAACTTTTTCACAGGTATTTACTATAACAACCCTGGTCAAAAATCTATGTAATAAAGTTAATAAAGGAAAATAATAACCAAGGCCATGGGACATGTATTCCAAGTTGAATGTTGGGTAAAAACATAGTAATGGAGATTACTTGTGATTAATTAATGGCTATGGAAATTGGCAAGGGAAATGGAAAAGGCTTTGGAAAGGAATGAGGCATTTTTTGGCATTTTTTTTTATGAAAATAATGGAAAATAGGAGCAAAGGAAAGTGAAAATATACAGGTTGCATGTGAGGATGAAATTGAAGGAAAATAATGGAAGATCAGTACACATCTTTTGTCAGCTCAATATTTGGAATTCACATTCTATTTTCTCTCTCATACTCTTGGACACTTAAAGTTTTCTTGGAACACTCTTGGAGGAGTGTGGCACACTTGGGATTTGGAGTAAGAAGGAAAAGAAAGAGCAGGAAAGAGCAAGGGGACAATGGGATCAACGGCTATAGGTGGTTTTGCTTGTAGATATCGAGTTACATGTATGATTTCCTTGCTAGTTTTGGCATGCATTGCACATGCATGTGGTTTCTTGGTTATGATTTTTCATTGGCATGGAAGATTGCCTAGATTGATAGTGGTTTTTCCTATCCTTTTCATTTACTGGATAGCCATGGTGTTGTGGGTTTTATCTGTATTTTCTAGTTGGTGCTCATGTTTGTTATGATTTTGGGTTGAGTTATTAGTTCTTGGAGCCTTCGTTGGATAAACGCTCTGGAAGCCCTGTAATAGCTTGGGTTGAGTTACTAGTCTTGGAATCCTTGATTAGACAAATGCTATGGAGCCCTTAGTGGGTTGAGTTACTGGTCTTGGAATCCCTTATTGGAACAAACTCTTTGGAGCCTTGGATAGCTTGGGTAAAGACCGATCTGGTGATGGTTAGTGATGTTCGAACGTGAGGTGCAACCACTGGTTGAGGGTTGAGGTGGTTTGGCCTCTGAAAGCCATGGTTTGATTTTGTTTTGGTTATTCCATGAGATCTCACATTCATGCTTGGAGTATGGCACGAGGGTGATTGGTTGAAAGAGAGATTTGGTTCAACCCAATCTATGGTTGGGTGGTACATGGAAGTCCCTAACTTGGTTGGATTTGCATATGTTAATGTAAGCTCCTTTTCCTTTGGTATCTCATGAGTAAATGTGTTTGTCATTATTTGGCTTTAGTTATTGTTTCATCATTGATATATCTTTGGTTATTTATTGGTTATAAGCATGTTTTATGATAAAATTGGTGTATGGCTCTCATCTTGTTTTGGTTAGTATTAATGAATGAATGACCTAATAGATAACAATGCAACTATTGGGATGAGACATCAATCTTCTTTGATGATTCTCAGATAAGTATGAGACCCCTATGATCAGATATGTTGTTATGACGTATAGATTTCATGTTTATGATATGTTTGACGAAATGCATGTCATGGTTGGTAGGGGTTAGATCAAGTCCTTGTTCAAGTTTATTCATTAGTAACCTTGTTTTAATTTTATTTATCAATTCTAGAAGTTTTATGAAGTTCTGGGCAGAGGCCTAAGTCCTATCCCTGAAAACGTGGCTCAAAATTCAAGGTCACTGGCACAGAACTGCTTAAAAAGGCCACAATCAAATGGATGCCTTGTTGTGGGAGTCACTAGAGGGTCTTAGTCACATGGGAGGCTTGTCATGGGAGCGATTGGGGGTCTAGTTCAACAAAAAATCAAGTTGTCTTAGGGGTTGCGCACCTAGAAGGGTTGATTGTCTCCTGAAGGTTTTGTAGCTCCTGAGGAAGGTCAAACTGGTCTTGTCTTGTTGGTTCCACTTCCCTAACTATACATGGGGAGTTGAATCATATCATAATAACTCTTCGTCACATGTTTACCCCATTTGGTCTGTTAGCTTAGGTAAATGTGGGAGGAGAGTGTTACGGAGTGGTATCAGGGCATGGTTCCGTTCTCCTTGGGTGATGTCTGATGGGGGAACTCAATGCAATGGGGACCATTGCTTCCTAAAGGGGGAGGAATGATCCAAGTGGATAATGGTGGCCACCCACCAATTCCACTTGGACCCCCACCATTGCTTCTTTTAGTTTTTTCAGTTTCCTTAATTGTAGCACAATTTACTATTTTTAGCAGTTTTTCGGGCCCTAAACTTTCGGAGCTGTTTTGAGGCCCTGAACAACAGTTTTTGGGAAATCTACCACGAGTAATTTTTTGTCGAAAATTGTTTCTTCTGTTGTAGTCCTTGAAGAGATATTTCCAACGGGTTATCATGCGCGTCAAACAAAGATAATGTGACCAAGTCGTGACCCTGGGAAGTTGGCTGTCCAACTCACCCTAATGGGGCCCATAAACTCTTGGTGTTACATCTCCTCGGGTTAGGGTTTTGGTTGTTTAGGGTTTTCTCTTATTGTCCACGCTGAATCCTACCATCACACTGCCCAAAAATTTGGTGTTATAAACACTCTTGCTATCAGGGCCCTTCAAATTTGTGATGCTGATCATCTTAATGAAGAAAAGAAGCATTTAGTCTCAACCTTTAAGATTTTAGGCTACAAAGAAAATGAGATAAAAAAGGGCAATAAAGAAAGCATAGGAAAAGATGGTATCTCATGAACCTAAAACCTGTGATCAGCCTCAGGGTGGTAGGGTTTTTCTACCTTATATTCATGGAGTTACATATAAGATTGCTAAGATCCTAATGAAGAAAAACATAAGCACTCAATTCTCCGCCCGTGGAACTATTAGACAAGGTATGAGATCTGTCAAGGATAGTATTGATAAACATCAACTTAAAGGAGTCTATAAAATAGATTGCTCCTGTGGAAAGAGCTACATTGGTGAAATAGGTCGCTCCTTGCAGACCAGACTCAAAGAACATGGAGCCGATATTAAGAAAGAAAGATCTCGTACTTCAGCCCTGGCAGAGCACTCATAAAAAACTAAACACCATGTCTCTTTGGAAAACGCTTCAATTATCTTTAAGGAAGATCATCATAATAGACGAAAGATCAGAGAATCCCTTGAAATTATCAAGCACCCTCATAATCTCAACAGAGACAATGGTATGGAAATTAGTGGAAACTGGCTTCCCTTAATCAAATTAACTAAAGTCACCAACACCTCTTAGTTAAGGCCCCCCCATTCTAAATCCTTATAAGTCCGTAGCCTAGCCTTAAATTATTCTTAAGTAACAGTCGTAATTATGATAGGACTATTAACCTTGATTATACAAAAAAATAATAATAATATAGCCGACCTCTCATAAATAATTAAATATTAATGATAATTCCCCAAAATGATAGCCGACCTCCATCTTAATTTAATCCTCATTACTATATATTCCCTATAATCAACTATTTTTCTATCCAGCATTCAAATGGTCAGAATAAAAAGGTCCTTGAGCCTCATTGTAAGGCAGTTCAGAGGCATGTAGCCACCACATCTCTTCTCATAGATAAGCTACCATCGCCCTAGCTAGTTTACTTCCATTTCTGTTTGTAAGCATATTTCAGTATTTTACATTAATGAAATGAAGTATTATTTCCATTGCATCTTTGTGTTTATGGTTATCTCTGTATTTTTTTGTGTTCCTGTTTAAATTCCGATCAGCTGAAAATGGGATCCATGAATAATGAGGATTACACTAGTAGATTCTTGGAGCTATTGAGGTATGTGCCTTATCTTAAGGGGGGGAAGTGAAGATTCATAGATTCATCAGTGGGTTGTCTATAGCATTCAAGGATAGGATTGAGTTTGATGAACCTAGATCATTGGAGGAATCCATTAGGAACTGAAAGCATTGTTATGAACAATCAAAGTGCAGATCTAAGACTAAACAGGATTGGAGAGGTAATGATAAGAATAAAGGGAAATGGGATAAAAAGAAAACAAGACCTCAGGACATAAGTAACAAAGAGAATGAAACACTATCTAAGAAGTTCCTTGCACCTGATAGAAGATAGGGATTTCAGTCTAAGGAGAAGAACAAGGGTGATGGTAGGAAACCTTTATAGTGTTGGACTTGTGGTGGAGAGCATCGTAGGAGATATTTTCCACGACATCAGGGTGGTAGTCCTCAGATTTACAGTGCACAGGAAGCATAGACAGTAGGGATGTTGGATAGAGTGTTCCACGGATCTATGCAGCATTGGATAACAAGTAGGCAGATCACCAAGCATCTATTATCGAGATGGATGGTAAGCTTTGTGATCAAGTTGTTTCTATTTTGATTGACCATGGATCTAATAATAGTTATGGTAACCTTGAATTGGTGGATAAGTGTATTTTGAATAAAGAAGTGCATGAAGAGTCTTGGTTAGTGTAGTTGGCCACATGTACTAAGAAAATAGTTCATCACTAGGTAAGAGCTAGTGCATTTGAGTTGAATGGTATGCCTATGTCAACACATTTTAATGTTCTTCCATTGGGATCATTTAGTATGTTTTTGGGTATGGATTGGATATATCTTCACGAGACCAAAGTGGACTGTTATGACAAGGTCATTGAGTGCTTGGATGACCATGGGGAACAAAGAATCTTGAAGGGTAATAAGAAGGAAATGTTAGTCATAATGGTTACAACTATGTAGGAAAACCACAGTTGCAGGAAAGGGTGTGTTATTTGAAGTACATACTTCCAATGATAAAAATAAGGATGTTGAGGATGCGGAAGTTTTGAGTAGGTACCCCATTTTACAGTAGTTTCAACATGTCTTTCCTGCAAAGATTCCAGAATTGTTGCCTCATAGAGAAGTGGATTTTTCTATTGTTTTGGTACCAGGGGCAGTACGAGTATCAAAAGTACCAAACAAGATGAGTACGTCAAAGTGAGTGGAATTAAAGGTGCAGCTCAAGGAAATTTTTGACAAGGGATACATTAGGCCAAGTGTATCACCTTGGGGTGCACCAGTGTTGTTTGTGAAGAAGAACGATGGTACTCTAAGATTGTGCATCAGGTATAGATAGTTGAACAAGGTGACCTTCAAGAACAGATATTCATTGTCAATGATTGATGATTGATTTGACCAGTTGAAGGAAGCAGCAATGTTCTCGAAGATTGACTTGAGATCGAGATATCATCCAGTACACATTAAAGAAAAGGACATCTACAAGACTGCTTTCTGGACCAAGTATGGGTATTAAGAATTTGTTGTAGTTCCTTTCGGTTTTACTAATGCTACATCTACTTTTATGTGCTTGATGAGTAGTGTATTGTTTCCTTATCTGGATAAGTTTGTTATTGTATTCATTGATGATATATTGATATATTCCAAGAAGGAGGAAGAACATGTCGAACACTAAGCAACAATGTTGAGATTGCTGAGAGAGAATCAGTTGTATGCTAAGCTCAGTAAATGAATTTTCTTGCAGATGGAGTTACATTACTTGGAGCATGTAGTTTCCAAGGAAGGAATAGCAGTGGATCCAAAAAAGATAAGAGCTATCATGGAATTGGAAGCTCCTAGAAATGTGGATGAGGTAAGATCATTCTTGTAGTTAGTAGGTTATTATAGGAGGTTCATCAGTAACTTCTCCCAGATAATCTATCCCACTACATAATTGTAGAGGAAAGGTAAGAAATTTGAATGGACACAGGAATGTGCAAACAGTTTTGACCAATTGAAGCAGTTGTTGACAAATGCTCCAGTTTTAAAGATTGCAAATCCAAACAAAGAGTTTGTGGTATGTACAGATTCTTGTAAGAAAGGACTTGGTGGGGTTTTGATGAAAGAGGGACAGGTGGTATGTTATGAATCAAGGAAATTGAATGAGCACGAGAAAAATTATGTTACACATGATCTTGAGTTGGGATTGATCATCCATGATTTGAAGATGTGGAGGCACTATCTTCTTGGCATGAGGTTTACATTAATGAGTGATCACAGTGGGTTGAAATATATATTTGACCAACAAAACCTGAATTCTAGACAAGCTAGATGGTTGGCCACAATCATTGATTTCGAATTTGAGATTAGGTACATTAAAGGTAAAGAGAACATGGTTATAGATGGTCTTAGCAAGAAAGTACAGGTAAATCACATAGAAGTTATGAGCTTCTATGGGATAGATTTATAGGAACAAATATTGTCGGTAGGATAGTAGGATGACGGGTATAGGGAGCTTATGCACATGTTACAGTAGGGTACAACTGATCAAAAAGTGGACTATCATCTAACGGAAGATGGTTTGGTTAGATTTAGGGACAAGATCTATGTGTCGAATGACAGTGAGCTCAAGAAGCTTATCTTGATATAATTGCATGCTAAATCATATTCAGGACACCTGGGATATCAAAAGACATTAACATTGGTAGAGAAGTTATATTATTGGCCGAATTTAAGAATGAAGTGGTTGAGTTTATGGCTAGGTGCTTGGATTGTCATCAGGTAAAAGCATAGTGCAAGCATGCAGGTGGATTATTACATCCGATTATGATTCCAGAGTGGAAATGGGAGGTTATTTCCATGGATTTCATTACAGTTTTACCGAGGACATCTATATAGCATGATCCTATCATGGTTGTGGTGGACAGGTTGACAAAGGTAGCACACTTCAGTCCAGTGAATTCTACTTATTCAACTAATGACGTCGCATGGGTCTTCATCAAAGATATAGAGAGGTTGCATAGTGTACCAAAGAAGATCGTATCAAACGAAGATGTCAAGTTCACCTCTAGGTTTTGGAAAGAGTTGTTTGCAGGTTTGGGTACATCTTTGGCTTTCACTACATGTTATCATTTGCAGACAAAGAGGATCAACAGGATTTTGCAGGACATGTTGAGAATGTACGTCAGGCATCAACAACGAAAGTGGGAAGAGTATCTTCCACTGGTTGATTTCGCTTACAACAATGGGTATCAGGAGTCTCTGAAGATGAGTCTGTTTGAGACACTCTATGGGTGGAGTTGTAATAGTCCCATCAGTTGGAGTGATCTAGTGAACAGGTTGTTCATATGACCAGACATGTTGGTAGAGATGGAACGATAAATGCAGGTAATCAAGAAGAATCTAAAGGAAGCATGGGATAGATAGAAGAGTTATGCATATCATAATACGGTGTTTAAGGAGTTTCAGGTTGGGGAACAAGTGTACTTGTGCATCAAGCCCAAGAAGAGCTTCTTGAGGATTGGAGCATGTGCCAAGTTGGAACCTCAGTATTGTGGACCTTTTAAGATTCTTGAGAGGATTGGACGAGTAGTAGATCGAATTTCACTACCTTTGACAGTGAAAGTCCATGATGTATTCCATGTGTCATTGCCTAAGAAGTATGTTAAATATGTTGATCATGTGATTGACTGGTCTATATTGCATGTAGAGCTAGGGGGAGAATTCCAGTCAAAACCTCAGTGCATTTTGTAAAGAGAGATAGTGATGCTCAGGAATTGAGCAATCGAGCAAGTTAAAGTGTAGTGGAAACACTTTGGGCCTAACGAAGCTACATGGGAGATGGATGATCAAATGTGAGCTATGTATCATTTTCTATTCGTTGGTTGAGTAGATATCTTTTGGTATATGCTTTGGTGTGGTGTTTTGGTATATGTATATGGATGTAAATACCGCCATGAGTTGTGTTATAAAGCGTCAATAAGCAGTATGGTTTTCATGTTGTTATGTTTCTATGTTTGTCATGTTGGTTTTCTTTCTAGCAGGTTGTTCATTATAAATACTGCAACAAGCTAAGTTATAAAGCTCCATGGGCAGTATGTTTTTCTTATCAGCGGTCTTGCTAGTTGTAGGTGTCATTGGACATCGAGGACAGTGTTCCCCCAAGGGGGGAGGAAAATAACAACCAAGGTCATGGGACACGTATTACCAGTTGAATGTTGGGAAAACAATAGTAATGGGGATCATTTGTGATTGATTAATGGCTATGGAAATTGGCAAGGGAAATGGAAAAGGCTTTGGAAAGGCATGAGGCATTTATTGGCATTTTTTTTATGAAAATAATGGAAAATAGGAGAAAAGGAAGGTGAAAGGTCACGAGTTTGTTGGACCTCATAATTGTCATAATTTCCTTGCCTTACTCCTTCGTTTTTATATTATTTTCTAAGTCTTTTTTGTAATTAGGCTATCATAATTTATGAAGTATGAATTCTAGGAGTGTTTTATATGCATTTATTATTTCATTATCCGTATGAAGGAATTTGACCATTAAAGTGTTATTTACTTAGGAATGGATTCTTATTTTGGACATGAATCTATTGATGAATTGGTATTTGATGCTACTTCCTGGAATGATCAGTGGAAATTGGATAGCTTCAGGTTGTTACACCTTGTTTGGAGCAAATTAGTTAACGACAAGTTTCCGACTTGGTCCTCCAGAAGCATTAAGATCTCTTGTAGATTAAAATGAGCATCCTAAGAATCTTTAGATTTTCAGGATCATTTTTATGAGAAATAGACTAATGTTTCTTACTGACGTGATACAAAAACATGCATTAAGCCTCGAAAGGGGTTGTTCAATTGTAATATTGTTTTTGACATAAGTTTAGACTTGCAAAGACATCGATTGTAATCAGTTCTCTGTAATTGAATGGAAGTGTTCATTACTCAAAGTTTTTGTGGTGTTGATTCTTTTCATAAGGCAATTCGATTCTAGGGATTTAGGCTCGATCCTGGAAGCAATACTATATTTACCTATACTATTAAGTTGGTGTTTAATTCTTTTGCCTCAACTATTTCCATTTGCATAATTGCTCTTAATTTCTCGTTGCTTGTTCATTAAATCATATGCTCTGGTTTAAATAGGATTTATAGATATTTTCACATAGTAGATTTATTGTAGTTAATATGTTAGGAATATCAATAGCATAATTTCTCGTCGTTTCCTGTATATTATCATAGACCGTTATCTTGCATACTTAATTGCTTTCGATGGTATGATTCTGCAATACTATTTTTCCATTCTGTAGTTGTTGTTCCCTAAGTAACAATTTATTTCTCAGTAGATTTTCCTTTGTTGTTTCCTTCATAAATAATTTAGAAGTTGATGTTATGAATGGTTCGATGTCGTTATAAATTGCATTATGAGTTGATTTCTTCAACATCACAACTTTGTTTTTCAATAGGATAGAAGTAACTAGTCATACCAACATTTATCTTGCATAAAATGTTTTGATAACCTTAAAATAGAAAATTGAAACCTTGAGTTGAAAAATTAATGTGTAGTAGTTAGTTGGTCCTTTTAGGAACAATTAATTGGCTCAACATTTTTCCGCCGTTGTCGGGGAGGTTGTCAAAGAGAATGCTAGTTGTATCCCTGGGGGTTGGGTATTAAACACGAAAGGTAAGAACTTGCACACACACCCAAGTAAAAATATGGTGCTAGTGCCTACCCTTGGCTGATACGTTTAGGTTGTTTAGTGTATATGACTAGAAAGAAACCTAGAACTAAGAATCAGATAGAGATAGATCAGAACTCTACCTCGAAATCACCCAAACCCAAGGTGAAGTTGGCCTTGGAAGAACAACCTTTATAGACAAAATCATTTGTAAATCAGAATCTCAAGTGTCGTTAGGTCCCCAAGCAATATTTGGGAAGGGTTCAACTATCATTGCCCCTCGAGTAGGAGGGGCATCTACTGCAATGAACAGTGAGATTCATGATAAAACTTTAGGATCTTAGTAGAGTTTCCAAGAAATACCTGTTAGGCATCTCGATCATTTTGATAAGAGTGACGGGCACTCTTGTAACTTAAGAAAAGTGAGAGGTGAGACAAGTGAACCATACCCTCAACCTTCTGAGCAAGAATCTCCTGCAATACCCATTGTGAGATGAGAAACTAAAATTCTTGACCTAAGCAGTGTTGTGAGCCTTGGTCAAGGCCCAGAACCCTGTAAGCATATTAACTTTTTCCAGTTAGTACCTCTTTATTATAGGATCCCTAAAGGTTACTGATGGAAAATCTAGTAACAGGAACGCAAACCTCAACCATATAATATCCTATTGCTGATCTGCAAGCTCATGCACTAATGAAGGTCATCTCGTTGCAAAAACTTTGGCAAACTTTCATGGGATGGTCTGTGAAGACTCCAATGCATTTTTGTTTGAGTTTGATGTCTTATGTCGGGGATATGATTATACTACTGACCGCCAAAAATTACAGTTATAACAGATCTCTCCATAGCTTTACTAGTCGTAGTCCCTTTCAAGTGGGTCTGGGATTTCAACCATTGTGTCTGATTGATGTTGCCATGCCTCATCCGACTACACAGATGTCATCCACACATGTATTGTCCGAGGCTGAAAAAGAAAATAGATTTATTAAACGCATCCAACACATCTGCCAACAAGTTCACGACATCTTTGAGAATTCGAATGCCAAGTACAAACACCGACATGAACAATATCAGGTGCCACACAAGTTTCAGGGGGCCAACAATGTTTGGTTGCATTTTCAGAAAGAACGCCTTGTAAAATCCCATCAAAAGCTCAGATGACTCTAATATGGGCCTTACACCATTACCAAGGTTATGGGAGGAAATTCTTTTGAGCTCAGCATTCCCCATTCCTTGGCCTACACCTAGTGTTTAATGTGGATCGCCTTTGACCATACTTTCCACCATTACTAGACACATCAGACATTGTAGAACAACTCACACCAACAAAGTTAAACCCAGACTACATGGAACATGCCACAATTGATTGGATCATGGACAAAAAAGATCAAGAACACTCACCAGCAAAAGATCCAACTATATCGGGTTGTCAAAGATGGCCAACTCCTGCACCAAGGCAAGTGGCTCACCAGGGACCAAGTTCGGCAGAAGTTTCCCCATCTCATGGAGGCACTCAGTGCAATGGGGGCCATTACTTCCTAATGAGGAAGGAATGATCAAGGTGAATATTGATGTCCACTCGCCTATTCCACTTGGACCCCCACCATTGTTTCATTAATTTTTTTAGTTTCCTTAATTGTAGCACAATTTACTATTTTTGGTAGTTTTTTAGGTCCTGAACTTTTAGAGCCATTTTGAGGCCCTAAATGGCTGACGTTTGCAGTTGAAAGTTGTATTCCTCATATACATCTTTCTAACGAGGTATTGTGTGCATCAAACAAAGATAATATGCCAAAGTTACGACCTTGGGAAGTTAATGTGCCAATTTACCCAAACGAGGCTCATAGTTTTGGTGCTTCATCTCCTAGGGTTAGGTTTTTAGATGTTTATGGTTTTCCATTGTTTCTCAATAATAAATAGGCCTTTGAGCCTCATTGTAACACAGATTAGAGGCATGTAGCTGCCACATCTCTTCTCAGAGATAGGCTACCATCGTTCAAGATAGTTTATTTCCATTCTGTATGTAGGCATATTTTAGTTCTTTGATATTAATGAAATGAAGTTTTATTCTTGTTGCATCTTTGTTTTTATGTTTATATCTATATTTTGTTGTGTTCCTTCATAAGTTCAAATCAATCCCTTATCCACAAGATGTGCCTTATGTTTGTCAATAAATCCATCTGCAACATATTTGGTTCTTTGACCCACTTGCGATAGAAAAAATTACATCCTTTCGAAAGAGTAACAATATCTAAGTATAATTATTAATCAAAGAAGAATACTCATCTGTCATAGAAGCTTCCGAGTTAGGTATTCCAACAACATCAAAAAATTGTTGTGGATATTCCGAAATGGCATTACTTGAAAGAGAGATTTGTTTTGATTGTGGTTGATTTAGGGCTAGATAAATGAAATCAATTTTGCCATAACAAAATTTATCGGGATGGTTTCTCTTGCGAAGGATCCTCCTTAAGGATTCTTCTAGAACATGTTGCTCTTGAAATAACTGTTCAGTTGTTAATGGTGTTCATGGAAATTTTCTTCTGGCTAAGGAACATCAGAAGAACTTTATTCTTCTGTTAGATCTACATAAGCATCATAATGATTAGAAAAATTATCAATAATTAGAGATGAGGAAAGGGGGAAAGAGGTTCTTAGATTAATATTTTCATCAAAATGAAAATATCGTAGGAACAAAACTTTGTTAGACGTAGGATAAAGAGACAATAAGCCTTCATGTACTGACAATAACAAAAAAATATTAGTTGTTTTCTTTTCCATGGCTTTACGCTTTTCATATGGAATTAATGCCCAAGAAGGACTGTCAAATACCTTGAAAGAAGAGACATCGGGCATCTCATGTGTCTAAGCTTCTACTGGAGTCCTATTTTGAATTGCCATATGGGGCATCATATTTTGAATATAATTGGAACACTTAAGCACTTTAGCCTAGAAAGTAGGTTCCAAGTTCTTGGATTAAATCATGCAATTATCCATCTCTTTAAGTATTTGGTTCTTTTCAACAACATGATTTTTTTTAGGAGTGTAAGAAACATAGTGTTGATGAAGATGTCATGTTCTCTACATAAATTTTGAGATTCCTTATTGACATTTCCCCCCCATTATCAGTGCATAGATTTTTGATGGTGCATTAAGCTTGCTTCTCAATAAAAGCTTTAAATGTCTTGAAGGTTGCAAATAATTATCTCTTGTACTTGAGGAAGTACACCCAAGAGTACCATGATAAATCATCAATAAATTTTAGTACATATTTAGTTCCTGAAAAGTAACCTCAGTTGAAAAAGTCATTAAATCTATGCACCAACTTAATAAGTGTTATTTCCCTTAAGGTTCTCCTTTTAAGAAATGGATCTTGGCGTTGTTTTCCAAGAGTGTAACCTCTAGACACCCCATCAATACAAGAAACTTTCTGAAGACCTAAATCCAAAAATTGAGTGAACATCTATTACAAATATCCATAATTTAAATGGCCAAATATTTCATGCCAAATCCTACTCAAGGAATTAGCCTGAACTATAATAGAATAAACTAAGGAAGGTTGAAAATGAATAAACTTATATAATCATGAGGCATGACCAATTTATCCAATAGTAACAACAGCTGTTGAATCATGCAATTCTCACACTAACTATTTGATTGGAGAAAACTTCGTTGTTTTCCCATCACCGGAATGACAGATTTGATAAATGGACAATAAATTTGTTAAGATCTTAGGGACTGGGAGCACATTTTTAATGCACCCATTGGTCAATTGCATAGTACCTAACCCCAAAACCCTATGTTGGGCAGAGTCACCCAGTGTAATTTGTGAAATGTTGGTATGGGATGTAGAAGGAAGCAAATCTTCATAAGGAGTCATATGATATGATGCCCCTAAATGAAGCATCCAATAATCTATAGATCTACCCATGGCTTGCGCTAATAAAGCATGTCCTTTGCCTATTGAGATATTGTGCTTCTTGATGGTATCATCTAAGACGTTCAAATTTCCCTAATATTTTGCTTCAATATGCCTAGGGTTTACACAAAAGGTACATGTCTCATTTGATTTTATCTTCTTCTGTTCCTATTTATTCTTTGTCTTGGAGGAGAATCCTTTGTTCTTGAAAGTTGGAGGTGGAGACTTAGTATTCTTCTTAGGCTTGAAGGAAGATTAATGATCTTGAGCATCAATTTCTTTTATTGAGACTAAACGTTATGTTGATCTTTCGAGATATGAGACACCAAAGCCTTATTTGAAGAGCTAGAGAGAACATCTAGTTTTTAGAGCTTAGATTGTTCTTGTATGAGACAATTATAGAATGTTTCAAGTCTAGGAATTTGGAATGATTCACTAAGGGCATCCCTTGTTGCATAGAAGGTAGATGCGAAAAATTGAAGAGGAGCCTTTAGTTTTGACAAAGTAAAAAAAAATTACATTCTACTTCATTTTTCTCCTTGCCACATGCTTTTAATTGGGACAACAATGATATGAATTGGCCAAGATAATCCTCAGTAGAGGCATGCTCATTAGGCACCAAAGTTGATAATTTAGTTTCCAATTCTAAAGGGTAGAATTCATTGAAATTTCCAAATGCAGAGGCTAACTTATCCCAACTTTGTTTGGGCTTGGTACATTCTTCAAGATGAAATAGTAAATTCTTTGAAACATGTAACCCAATCAATGACATTGCTTCATCTTGTTATTATGTAGACAAATATTTTAGCTTCTTTTGTAAATACTAGTTAATTTTCACTTAACATTTTTAATAATAACTTTGTATTTTCCTTTTCCAAGTAATTAGAGAAAATAAACAACTTTATCATCCCTACCCCACCATAATATTGAAACTCATTAAAAAAAAAAAAAACCACAACAGTTTAATACTCTTTTTTAGAAACTTAATCTTTTGTCCAAACCTCTTTTCCCAAACTTTAAAAACCCCTTTTTTTAAATCCTCAAATCAATTGGGCTCATAACGTGAATTCACCCATCACTACCTTTCGTCGACCTACAGCAATCGATGAAGGCGTTACCAGATGGATAGTTCTCAACGAAAATGGTATCTTGTTTGTTTGGAGCGAGTAGCGAGCAGTTATCTTAAGCGGCAGTGGAAAGAGAATGCGCAGATCTATGATTTCTTCTTCAATTAGTTGATAGCTATTCTTTGTGTGGTAAGCTCTGTGGTATTCTGGGTTTGCAGGTGAATACTTTGGTCTTTCTAGCAAATTTTTGGTTAAATCTAATTTAATTAAAAATAAAAACAAAACAAAGAAAAAAGCAAATAAATCTAATTTAATTAAAAATAAAAACAAAACAAAGCAAAAAAACCAGTTAAATTTAACCAGTTAAATTGTAATATTTGGGATATCTCAACCTTTTCCCTATCCCAATTCTTTTCAATGATGTTGAATTTTTTTAGCATTAAAATCATGATTTAAACATTGAAATTTTAAAATTCAAAATTATAAATGCTAACTTAAAAATATATTCCGGCCAAAATTATCACCTAAATATACAACACCAAATACATTTAAACCAAAATTATCACCTCAGTATACAACACCAAATATATTCCGGCCAAAATTATCACCTCCGTATACAACACCAAACATATTCCAGCCAAAATTATCACTTGGGTATACAACACCTTTTTGTGTCAGATCAAGACAAATTAAGGGATATTCTTTTATGGATGTGATCATGATTAAGTTGAAAAAATTGGTTATAATTAGGTATAGTTTGTTCTCTATGTAGAAAGTTTGTTCATGTCATTGAAGAGGTTCTTGAGAGCTAGTTGGTTTGAGAGATTCTCTCCAACTAGTTAACTTCCTAGTTTGGTGTGAGGTTGAGATATTTTTTCAAAGACATTCTATTGTGTGAAATATAAAAACAATCCATTTAAATATTTTCTATTTATACTCTCCATTCTTAACATAAAAACAATCTATTTGAGCGTTTACTAGTTTACATAAATTTGTAATGCTTATATTTACGTGGTGGTGTCTATCTTCTTTTATTAATCAAAATGCATAATAATGATTAAGATTAACCCATATATACATATACATATATATAATTTTCTTGTGTATTATTTTCGTAAACATTATTGAAAGAAAATTGTATCATATCTTACATACACTTGAAATTCCTATATTATTTACATTTTAAAATTTGTTGTCTATTATTTTCATTAAAAATATTGAAAAAAAATTACATCATATTCTATATACACTTCAAATTCCACACTATTATATTTATAGAAATAAACTTTTCCTTACATCAATAATATTAATTTTCTTTTCTCAAATATTTAAAACTTATCAACTTAATTTTCAAAGTAATTTAAAAACTAACAATTTAATAATAAAAAAAACTTAAACATCTCACCATATTTTTATTGTGCTTAATTCATGTCCCAAAATTGATATCAATCATGGTTATTGTAAACTATTCTCATATTATATATATATATATATATAATATTATATATATATATACAACATAATTACATGTTACAATAATATATTACAATGATAACTATATATTTATATATTCATTTATAACTATATAATTTGAGATTTTATAGTATATAGTTTTTATATAAAAAATTTCATTAATAAGCTAAATTTCATACCCTAATGTTATATTTTAATAGCAATAACATATTGTCATATAGGATCATATTTGGAAAGACTAGACTACATTATATCTCACAAGTAGTTAAAATTAGTCATGGGCATATTTCTTATATAAAACATTTTTTTCTTACTTTAATAATGTTGTTTACTTTTGTTATAGTGAACCCAATGATATTTAAAATGTTGTGCTTTATATGAAACTCAATAATATTTAAAGTTTATTTATTTAATGGTGAAAGTAGTTTGAAAAAACGTAACATTTATATTTTATTAATTCTTAATATAAATTTATTTGGTTTATTTGAAAAAAATACGGCATAAATTATGATTGATATTTCTTAAAAAACAAACAAACAAACTGAATCCAAGGTGTGAGACCCAATTATTTAATGTTTTGGTGCACATTTACTAGTTTAATAACTACTAAAAAATTATATATTTTTCTTATAAATATATAGTTTTTTAATACGCAATTTAATAACAACTATTTTTTAAATAAATAAATAATAAATCTAACATATTGTTACATCTTAAGAACAAATATAATTAATGACATTGTCATATTGTGTAATCAACATTCTTTGGATAGGGAAATTGATAATGATCACTTTGCTCATGTTTTCGAAACCCTTTTATTATTGCGTATTAATTGTAAAACAAATTTCTGGCTTATTTATGTGAAGGACCCTCCAGTGTGGATTTCCTTTCTTGGTGTCTGGAAGCACTTTCATTTCAAGGAAATTGTGAGATATCTTGTATTTCATTTCAAATTGAATTGAATTCTCTAGAAGAATGGGACCGTAAGAACTCTTGTTTATGTCCCGGTAGTAGTTAAAACCTTCTTTTGATATGCAAATTCCTTTTATTTTGTGTCTGGAAGCACTTTCATTTCAAGGAAATTGTGATATATCTTGTATTTCATTTCAAATTGAATTGAATTGTCTAGAAGAATGGGACCATAAGAACTCTTGTTTATGTCCGGGTAGTAGTTAAAACCTTCTTTTGATATGCAAATTCCTTTTATTTTTTGACATTCTTCAACAATGTCACATACACATACGTTGTGTTTCAGGTTGGTTTTTAAATGAATCTCACTGAGAAATTGGAAATGCTGGTAAAATCTCTCTCACAAATATAGAAAGATGACTTATCTTTATTAAATATAAAGGAATCACAAAGTGAAAGATCATTGAAGTTGATAGATATTCAAATATATATTATGTCTCAATTGTTTAACTATGTATTTAATAAAGGAAAAACAATTTTATTTTTCTTTATATATTATACATGTATAAACAAAAATAAATCTATATATTTAAATACAAATCAAATAAGTCTCTACTATAATTTAGAATAAAAAACAATAAATTAATAACTGAAGATACGTCATTTGATAATGATATGTCTACATTCTTTTAATATTTCTATTAAAAGATAAA
>APFE030038429.1:0-23014 GCA_000404065.3 Pinus taeda
CTCTGGATCTCTGTGATGAGGGATCCATATATAGATGATTACAGAGAGGTGAGTCATCTTTTGGGATCTTGATTAGTGTCTTCTCTCTGATAGTTGTTTCTCCCACTTGGAGAATGAAGATCTCTTACTCATCCCTGGTCGAAAATGGAGTGGTAAGTGTCAGAGGGGAAGCTTCTGGAAGATTCCATGATCTTCCACCTCGTATCTTGGACCCTGCCATTTTTCCATTCTTGACCATCGCACCTTACAGAGGAGAAAAACAGTATGCATCACACCCTGTACATTTGGAAGGTGATATGCATCGCACCCTCTGCATGGAGCTTTCGGTATGGTCCAGTTTTGACATTTATGACCAGTTTTTAGTGGAGAACTTCTGGGAGATGATGTAATCAGTTGACCTTGTTCCTTTAGGCAGTGAAGCAACCATTTTAGGGACTTAAGAGCCCTCAGTTTATGGACATTTGTGATTGGGGTTGAAGTGCCCAAAAATGTCTATAACAAGTGTTACCGCAGGGTTCAAGCTCGTTAAAAAATAAACCCCCCACAAGCAGTTTTAGCACATAGTTCAAGCTCGTTAAAAAATAAACATAAGTCATGAGCAAATGTTTCCCCTACAGTTCAAGCTCATTAAAAAATCAACCGGTAAATAACCATTGTGAATGCCTTATCGCCAACTTTTGAGCCTTGGTCGTGTTCTCATCATCACCTCCCCTCTGTTTTTAGCCGATCATTCAACCCCATATGATTGTTTACCCCTTTGAGGAACATCTACGAAGAGTGATTCTATTAGCCATCCTTGTGACACTGCCATGATTGGAAAATTCCAAACCTTACCTGGAATCAGCTGCTACCCAAAATCATCACTCATTCCTCGAAAATGAGTCTCCTTTAAGCTCTTTTCAACTGACTCGTAAAATATGAAAAGACTACTGAGCGATTGGCCTCTCTGGCTCGTTAAATTCATTAGAAGTGCTATCCCTCCTCTAGAATTTAAGCTTTTTGGACCTGAGGGATTATTACACAAAAAGATCGAGCGCTTGTCTTGTTCGGCTCGTTAAAACTATCGAAAATTCATCCCTTTCGTATTATTTTACACTTTTTCTGACTTAAGGGATTACATGATGAAAAAGAAACTTTGGAGTCTCCTTTCCATTCCTTTGAGACTCTCTAAAATTGAAAGGGACCGAGTTATCTTTGTTGTTAAACTCGTTAAAACCGAATAGTGACAAACTTGTCCAAATGGACGAGAACGAGTTTCACTGTCGCTAGGCTCACTAAAATATAGCGACAGGTTTGCCTGAAGGGCAGATTATAGAACAAGCATATGTTATCCTCCTCAAGCTTGACTAAAATAAAGAGGTATTTGTTAGCAATGACTGGGGAAAATTGGGAAGAAAACTTGAAAAATATTTATTGGTAGCAAGTTTCTCTTGAACATGACACTTTCCTTCTGCATCCAAGCCGGGTTGGGTTGTTCCGTTCACTGGTCATCACCATTGGTCCATCACACCATCCATCTTTGGAGTTAACGCTACCAATCCATCGTCAGTGTTGCCGATATGTTCAAGAGAAGTCATTCAGACAATTCGCCTGTGTCTCACCCACTACAATACATTTATGCTCCATTCCTTCATGACCGCCACGGTGAACCCTGTATCGTCAGATTGTTTTCACCTCCAAAATCATTTGCTTCATTCCGTGTTGTTGATGTGGGATTCATTAAGGCCCTCCTGTGATGGGTCACTTCTTGTCAACATCAACTCATTATCCAAGAAGTTGACTTAGGAACAACCCTTTCAGTACTTTGAAGCTTGCATGCCTCAATGGCAAGTTTCTCACTTTCGGCGACAGGTTTACAATAATGGCCTTCGATCGAGAGATTTTGCATGGTGTTCGACGCCAAGTCCTTTTTCACACCACGTGAATTGTACTGTAGTACCTTGAGGGTCATTTTCATTATTGGTGATTCCTCTCGTGTCTGTTAACAGCTTACATCATTGGCTGGTAATCAGGCGATGTCTTTCCATGTTCGACTCCAGAACATTTTTCACATGGATCGACTTGTACTCCGAATGAATATTGAACGAGTTTTGAAGACCTCGGATCTAGTTTCATCAATCCAGGCTGCAATATATTCAGGAATATAAAGACATCAAATGTACATCATTGTCGAACAGATGATCATCCGAATCAAAGGATGATGAGTCCGATTCATCAGTCTACCACACATACGATTTTCTATCCTATGTACATGAAAATGAATTTATAAAGCTGAGCATGGGAATGCCTGCCTCAGCTAGATCATGAAAAAATGTTTTCAAAATAATGTATTGTATTGTATCTTATTACAGGTCACCTCCTAGCTTGAAAAAACTTCGGATCCTCATGGTAAAGCATTTCACCCGACATAAAAACTATTAACGACCTCATGCTTTAGGGGGCAACTGTTATAGACATTTTTGGGCACTTTAACCCCAATCATAAATGTCCATAAACTGAGGTCTCCTAAGTCCCTAAAAGTGTTGCTTCACTACCTAAGGGAACAAGGTCAGCTGATTACATCATCTCCCAGAAGTTCTCCACTAAAAACTGCTCATAAATGGTCAAAACTGGACCATACTGAAACCCCAGTGTAGAGCGTGCGATGCATATCACCTTCCCAGTGTACTGGGTGTGATGCATACCGAATGTCCCCTCTGTAGGGTGAAATGGTCGGGAATAGACAAATGGCAGGGACAAATTACGAGGTGGAAGATCATGGAATCTTCCATAAGCTTCCCCTATGACACTTGCCTTTCTGTTTTCGACCAGAGATGAGTAAGAGATCATCATTCTACAAGTGGAAGTAGGAACTATCAGAGAGAAGACACTAATCAAGACCCTAGAAGATGACTGACCTCCCTACAATCATCTATATATGGATCCCTCATCACAGAGATCCAAAGGCTGGAATCTTGTATCTTGTAGAGAAGTGCTATTGGTTTTCTGGTGTATATTCATAGTGTTGGGTGATCTAAGCTTTACTTGAGGTGAAGAAGGGCTTCTTGCTGGAGGATGATGCTGGTCAGAACACATGGTTGTAATCCCTCTTGCTACTTTTGATCTTAATAAAGCTATTCAAGTTTTCCTCCATATTCTTGTATGTTTCATTATATATGCATTTGTATGGTTAACGCACATGTGATCTTGTGTTATTTATGAATATAGATCTTTGTTCTTCAATAGTAGTATGTTGCTGTGATTCCATAGGTGCTCTTTGAAGCTGGGTAGACGAAGAAGAAGCGGCAAAGCTCTATCAGGAAGGAGAGGAATCAAACAAGGAAATCAAGCGCAAAACTAAGGTTGCTCTCCTTTGTTCCACTCTTATCTATTTTCATAAAGGAAAACGAAAGTATACTTTACTTGTTTGTTTCTAAGATAACTACCAATCTTAGTGGGAATAGCAGCATCCGAGTGGACACTATTCTCGGTAACAGCAGCGACTTCCATCTGGATACAAGAAACTCTCCCCAAGTCCTTTATTAGTTGAAAATCCGACTGACATGACTCAGCCATCGGTCGAAACACTTGTCACTGAAAGCGATTTTTATGAGTGCATACTAGACCAAAGTCAACAGGTCAAGATGGCAGCGGACCTAGTTTTGCCTTTAGAAGGTCCACCTTCAAATGATACCATTCCCAAAGAGAGTGAGAACAATACTGTTCAAATTATTTTTGTTACTTCAGAGTCCGATGAACCTGGGGGAAATCCACCTGTTCCTTCACAATAGGAAGAGAATCCCCTAGTTCTTGCTACTCAAGGGGTTTTTTCAACTGTTTATTTGGTACCCCCTCGAAGAAGTATAGTCACTTCCTTTGATTGGAATCGACTAGCAAGATCCCGCCTTCCTTCAAATGTACCATTCTGGATCACAGTACAAGTTTACAAAATGATCGTGTTTGGCACTATCATAGATGAAGGGGCATCAATGAGTATCCTTTCCTCAACTGCTTGGAAAGCGCTTGCCATCGCTTATGCCTGTTACTCAGAGTTTGTCGAGCTTTAACAAAGGAACCAATCGACCTTTAGGGATCTTTCCTAAGTTATCCATTACTTTAGGAAAACCGTTCAGTTGGACGTGATGGTAGTCCAAGGACCGTTAGATTACAATCTACTCCTTGGACGCGACTATGTTTACAACATGGAAGCTATTGTCTCAACGCTCTCTCGAGTGATGTGTTTCTAGCATGAAGGCAAAATTGTCACTGTTGACCAGCTTTCATTTCCCGGTTCAAACACAACTTCAAGACAAACATCATCTCTAAATGGTCCTTTCACATCAAGAGTGTCTCTTCAACCTTCATTCCATCCACCTAATTACCACGAGTAGTCCGGTGAATGTAACCAAGCTTAGGGGGCATGCACCCTGGTCTGCTTCGACGGACGAACCCAACTTAAAAGATAGGTTTCCCTATAGGTTATGTGATTGGAAGTGTTATCTCACACCATTCACCTTTGTCTATTCGATGGACAAAGCCAAGGGCATGTTTCATCGGCTCCATTGACAAAAACAATCCTGCTTAACCACAGTGACTTCCATATGGTTACCTAGAGACTCTCCTTTTCTCGATGCCTGGGGGCATGCAAACCTTTTTATGCAAACTAAAAATGACCACTTTCATTTTTTAGCCTTTTAGCTTTTTAGCTTTTTAGTTTTTTTTAACTTCTTAGGTTAGGTGATTGGTCTGATCCACCATTCACCTTCGTCTATGCTGCGGACGAAGCAAAGGAAGTGTTTTTTCTAAACTGCTGATGAAACCATCCTACCTAACCTCAGTAGTTCCTTAGCTTTTCTAGCTTTTTAGTTTGGTCGTTCCTAGCTTACACGAAAGGGAAAATGAGCAATGTTTCCGCAAGGTTCAAGATCGTAAAAAAATGAACCTGCCAACTGAGCATATGTTCCCCCAGAGTTCAAGCTCGTTAAAAAATGAACCCACCTTTGGTAAATAACCTTTTTGATTGCCATTCCATCTACCTTTTGAACCTTGGTTGTGTTCCCACCATCAGGTCCATTCTTTTGGCCGATCATCCACTTCCACTTGATTGTTTACCTTTTTTGAGGAACAACTGTGACGAGTGGTCCTATTAGCCACCCTCTTCACATCACCATGTTTTGAGAAGTTCCAAGATTACCCGGAACCAGTTGCTACCCTAAACACCACTCTTTCCTAAAAAACAAGTCTCCTTTAAACTCTTTTCAGACTTGCTAAATATGAAAATATATTCGAGCTATTGGCCTCTCCAGCTCGCTAAAGTGATTGGAAGTGCCATCCCTCCTATGTATTTTAATCTTTTTCGGACCTAAGGGATTATCCCACAAAAAAGATTGAGCGCTTGTATTTTTCGGCTCGCTAAAGTGATCGGAAAATTCATCCCTTTTGTATTACTTTAATCTTTTTCGGACTTAAGGGATTATGCTACGAAAAAGAACTGCTGGAGTTTCCTTTTCGTCCCTTTTCAAACTCTCTAAACATGAAAAGGACCGAGTTATCATTGTCGTTAAACTCGTTAAAACAATAGTGACAAACTTGTCCACCCAGACAAGAATGAGTTTCACTGTCACTAGGCTTGCTAAAACATAGCGACAGGTTTGCCCGAAGGGAAAATTATAGAACAAGCATATTTTATCCTCCTCAAGCTTGACAAAAATAAAGAGGTATTGGTCAACAATGACTAGGGAAAAAGGGAAGAAAACTTGAAGAAATTTATTGGTAGCAGGTCGCTCTTGAACATGACACTTTCACTCCATCACCATGATTGAGTTGAGTTGGGTTATTCCATTCACCGGTCATATCCCCATTGGTCCTCCATACCATCCATTTTTGGGGTTAATGCTACCAATCCATCTCAATGTCGCTGATATGTTCAAGAGAAGTCATTCAGAGAATTCACCATCCAGTTACTACCTCATCCACTGCAATACCTTCACCCTCTATTTTTCATGACCGCCATTCCTGAACCTTGTATCATCAGACCGTTTTCACCTCCAGAAAATCATTTGCTTTGTTTCGTGTCATAGATTTGGGATACATTAAGGCCCTCCTATGACGGGTCATTTCTTGTCTACATTAGCTCATTATCCAAGAAGTTGACTTAGAAACAACCCTTTCAGTACTTTGAAGCTTGCATGCCTCAATGGCAAGTTTATCACTTCCGGCGATAGGTTTACATCAATGGTCTTTGACCAAAAGATTTTGCGTGGTGTTCGACATCGGATCATATATTCACACCACATGAATTGTAATATAGTACCTTGGGGGTCATTATCATTATCAGTGATTCCTCTCGCATCTGTTAACAACTTACATTATTAGCTGGTAATCAGGTGATGTCTTTCCATGTTCGACTTTAGGACACATTTTCACATGGATTGACTTGTACATTGGGCAAAGATTGAATGAGTTTGAAGACTCTGGATCTAGTTTCATCCATCCGAGCTGCAATATATTCAAGAATATAAAGACATCAAATGTACACAAAAGCTACATAGATGATCATCCAAGCTAGGGATGATGACTCTACACATAAAGAATCACCAGTCTGCAACTGCAGATGATTATCTGTTCTATGTACATGAAAATGAATTTATAAAGCTGAGTATGGGAATGCCCACCTCAGCCAGATCATGAAAATAATATGATGATGATGTATTGTATTGTATCTTATACAGGTCACCTTCTAGTTCGAATACCTCGGATTCTCATGATTAAGCATTTCACTCGACATCGAAAGATTTATGACTTCATGCTTTAGGGGGCAACTGTTATAGACATATTTGGGCACTGCAACCCCAATCTTATATGTCGATAAACCAAGGGCTCTTTAACCCCTAAAAGTGTTGTTTCATACCCTAAAGGATCATGGTCAACTGATTACATCATTCCCTAGAAGTTCCACCTGAAAAACCACTCAGAACTGGCCAAAACTGGACCATACTGACTGCTCCACTATTAGGGTGCAATGCATACTAACTCCTACACTAGCCAGGTGTGATGCATACTGAATAGGCATCCTGTGGGGTGCGATAAGCGAGAATGGATAAATGTTTGAGACAGTTTGCTAAGTGGATGCTCATGGAATATTCTAGAAACTTCTCCTATGACACTTGCCTCTCTGAATTCACCCAAGGATGAGTAAGAAATCCAAGAAATATCCAAGTGGAACCAAGAACTACAAGTGGAATGACACTAATAAAAAACCCAGAGATGACTCACACCCTTGCAGACATCTATAAATGGATCCCTCAACTGAGAGATATAGAGGTTGGAATTTTGTCATTTGTAAGGGTGCTGATAGTTTGTCATTGAGAAAGAAGCATTGTATTGTTGGGTGATCTTGCTTTTCATGAGGTGAAGAGGGCTTTGATGCTAGATCAAACAATTGGGTTGTAATTCTCCCTTCTATTTTAATAAAGTTCTTTGAGTTTTCCTCCATGTAGTAGTGTATTTGTGAATCTTGTTATTTGTGAATGCCATTGTATGTTCAATGTATTTCTGATTCTGCATTGTTTATGATATAATAGATCAAGATGCTTTGATGGTGTTTTGTTACTTTGTTTCTATAGATATTCTCTAAGCAGGACAAGTAGGAGAGGAGTTGCAAGCTCTATTAAGGGGGAGAGAAATCAAGCAAGGAGTCAAGCGGAAGATCCAGATTGGTCCCTTTTCTTCTCTCTTATCTATCATACATAGAGGAAATCACAAATTGCTTTGATTGTCTGTTTCTAGGATAGCTGCCAATCCTAGTGGGAATAGCAGATCAAAAAGACACTAGTTTTCCCGGAAACAACAGGACGAAAATCCTCTTTGATGTATATATGATGGGTACATAGGTTGGTAGGAATCCCCTTCATGTCGGTATAGTTCCAGGCGAAGGCTTATTTGTGTTTTCGGAGAACATCTAGAAGCTGTTTTGTCTGGGATTTTGACAGATTTGGATTAATATTTAGGGTCTTCCCTGGCTCTATCTCTACAGAAATGTTGTCACGGGACACAATTGTAGGTAGTTCTTCAAATCCATTTACCGTTTCAATATTTTTCTGTGTTTCACAGCTCAAGGCATATTCTAGAATTCGCTGATTCAAATCTAAAACAGAATAGGGGTCACTAATGAAAGTGCTAATTGTGTCATCTTCTGTTTCCATTTTCAGCTGAAGGGCCTATCCAATAGTAATAACTAGTCTTAATTCCTCATCCTCAGATTCAGACTCTTCCGTTGGTAAAGGTTTCTTGCGACCATATGGCTTCACTGATGGGCTAGGTTCTGCAGGAGGGTATAACACAAGGTTTTTAATAACCTACCCATTTGAGATAACCACATTCCTAGAACGACACCTAATGTAAGCATCTGCGGTTGCCAACCATGGTATTCCTAGAATCAGGGGATGGCCACCACTTGGGGATTGCGTAATGCCATGAATCAACTGAGATTGTAATGTCTTTCAACTTCCCCACCAGTATTTCTGTAGATCGATATGCCAACTCTAACACAGTAGGTGTACGTTTCAGGTTTCAAAGACCCAATGTATGCATAGCTTCAACAATAATGACATTTATAGCAGCACCCAAATCTACTAGCACATTTGGAGTTTCCACTCCATTAATTTGCACGGTTCCCTGTATCCCCATATTTCACAGGCATAGACTTTCCCATGATAAAATTTGATAGCTTTCCCATCACATGAATAGTGAGTGGGTCCCTTGATTTATTTCTAGGCTTTTTAGCACAATATTCCCTGAGAGTTTTTGCATATATAGGTACACCCCTAATAGCTTGTAACAAGGGATCTTAACAAACAGATTTTGTAACTCCCCTAACAAGTCAAATTCAGCTTGAGGGATATGTTTACTCAAGGCCAATCTTTCAGAATAAGGTGGGTCAACTCGGTGTTCTTGAGTAATTAGCAGTTAAGGAGATGTCTGATTTTTACTAGCTTGGTTTGATTTCTCTTCAACTGTTTCTGGTTCTTTAACCTCACTACCGACTTATTCAATAATAACAGGTGAGGGTTGCAATCTACTACCCACACGGATCTTAAATTCATCTCATAAAGTTCTGTGGTAGAGATGTTGTATGAAGGCAGGTTGAGGGTGTCTGCTTGCTGAGCCCCTTTATTATTAGGATTTAGATTGGGTTGGATAGGAAGTTTGGGGTGAACAGGTGGATTAGCAGGAGGTATATTAGAGGGAAACTGAAGTTTCTATTGTGGCATTGACTGGGGAAATTCTCCAGGAGGAGAGGGTCCATGCCAGTTCGGAGCCCATGAAGCATTCAAACTAGTTTGAGGAACCCACTGTTGCCAGGGTGGAAGTTGATATTGGGGCCACATAGGTGGATAAGGCATGGGCTGAGGACCCATATTAAAATTATTGAAATACTGAGATGCTTCCGGAAACATACCTTGATTTACAGTTCATGGCCAAGGTTTCCATGGCTTTTTAGCTCCCATAAAATACAGCTGGTCCATTTCTTCGCGTATCCCTTGAAAAACCACTTTTTATCCCAACAAGGAGGGGGATGAACTTGTTGTAGACTCAGCTCACAAATTGCACATTCTTCTACAGAGTTCAATGGACATTCTCTTTGCGGATGCTTCTTTCTGCACTTCAAGCAAAATATAGCCATAGTCTTTTCCAATTCCATCTGTTTCTATTTTACTTGCAATGTGTCCATCTGTGTAGATAGGGTACTCAAGATATTAGTCCTTAAGTTATCCATTATGTTTCCAATTTCTGATTTTGTGACACCTCCACCAGATACTTTTGTTGACTGAATTCCTTGTTTATTCCTTGCAACTCCCCTCAAGCACTAGATGCACAACTCACAGATGGTATCAAAGTCCTCTTTTGATATATCTCCCTTTCCTACTATGTTTAATAGCTCCAGAGAGTCTTCTCGAAAGGCCCGGAGAAGGATAATTTTCAAAATTTCCTTATCCCGGTTAGAATGACCCGATCTCTGTAACATGTACTTAAAACGTTCCACACAATCCTCCATGTTCTCATCTTCTTTCTGCATGAACTTAAAAATTTCTTCCTTAATATCTTGAGATTTGCAGTCATCTTGATACTTCTCCAAGAAATAGGTCTTCATCTCATCCCATGTGGAGATAGTCTTTCCTCCTAGACCCATAAACCATCGTAGGGCTGTCCCTTTTAATGTAGCAGGGAAGATTTTCAATTTCTGAGCATCAGTTATATAGTTATATCCTCGACATACAATATCAAATTAAAATAGGAACGTGTCGGGATATTCAGAAGTCAGCCCATAAAAGCTAGGCAAAGCTATCAAAGGAATGGGCTTTGTTGGTGTGCCAGTCCCAAGATCCCCAATTGGGAAGTCAATAGTAGAGGTTGTGGGTGCCATGAATATCCTCCAATAATCACTGGGGATTTCAGCAGGTTCTGTAGGGAATGATGGAGGGGGTCTTATCATAGAAGTTTGAGTTTATTTAACAACACTCCATTTATCCCATGGTGATATGAATACCCCTACAAATTATTCCTCCCTGTCATAATGGATTGAATTTTCAAACCCCTTCTCCACAACTTCCTCTCCCCTACTGGAATGGGCTGATCCCTCAGATCTTCTGCTTGCAACTTCTTCTTCCTTTGTTACCAACAACGATACTCCTTCATCAGGTATACTGCTGCATACTTCTTCTGCTGCTGGAAGGGTTTGTTGTGTTGAATCAACAGGAGGTACTGTGGATAGCACTGGCTGTTCAATAGATTGTACCTCTGATTTTGTTCGAGTATCTGCCCTCACAGCAGCATGAGAAGATTCCTCTCATTCATCTTTTGTGATGATTTGCTAGATATAAGTGTTCCTTCCCAAATCCTGTCCTCCTTTCTTCGGGGCTTTTCCTCTGCCCCTTTTATTCGAATCTTTGTTCAAGAAAGTTGGTGAGTGGGAAACATCTAAATTAAATCTCTATGCTTAGGACCTGGATCAAGGTGTCAAAAGAACATTCCCTCCCCATGACGAGAGATCAATTTTTAGCAAACAAGAAAAGAAAACAACTAAGCAGAAATCTAGGGTTCAGGACTTGGAGCAGGGTATCAAAAGACCATTCCCTCCCTAGGACGAGAAACCAGACAAGAAAACAATACACGTAAAAGGAAATCTAAAGCTCAGGACCTAGAGCGGGGTGTCAAAGGACCATTCCCTCCCCAGGACAAGAGATTGGGTTTTAACAACTCAATAAAAATTCAGAACAGTTAACCAAAGCAAGAAACTCAGCCCGAAAACAATGAAAAGCAACATAAATAAAAAATACTAAGCTCAGGACTTAGAGTAGGGTAGCACTTCCCTCCCTAAGATGAGAGATTGATCCTCTGGTCAATACAGATCGTGTCTTTCACCTTGTTAGCCTTCCCCGACAACAACGCCAAAATGTTGGTGTCCGAGTGTGAATAAACTATTAAACCCTTTTCCACATTAATTCATCAATCCAGGTGCATACAATTTCAAGGTAACGCATAAGGTATATGCAAGAACAAGGTTACGATCTTACATGACTAAGAAATCAAAGCATCGCTGTAACAGGAATTAGAAATAAATTGCAGAACTTAAAAATGGGTTCAAAGCAATCAATAAAGATTTGTAACAAAAATAAAGAATGAACACACAATAAATGAAACAACACACATAACATAAATACACAACACCTGATTAGAAGAGTGGGCCCAACTCTTTGATCAGGGATGCGTTAATCATAGCTAAGAAGAGAACATAAAAACTTCTTGTATTCGATTAATATGTAAAAGAGTTGTTACAATATATGTCTCTATGCGGCTAACCCTTCTCACAACAATAAAACCCCTTTTATACAAATACATGGGAATGATGTATTCCCCAAAGCCTGACAACTAATGCCCAAAATATACAACAATTCAGAATAAAAACTAATTGCTGAGAGAGCGAGAACAAAAAAGATCCAAAATAGGCTTGGAATCAGTTGTGAGTTGGTTATGCTGTTACAATGTTACCGAACAACTACTGTGAACGTGGGAGTACTGCTACAAGCTGTGAAGACGATATCTATTCACCGGAATCTGTGGAGATAACAATTTTTAGCAGTTCTCATAGGCAAAACCCCCGTGAATTTACTTCATCAATTAAATATTCCAAGAGACATTAGTAAGAAGGGTTACCTCATAGGTTTATCACAATAAGTGCATATCAATTGGTGCAAAAGGATGAAAGGATGGGTGAAAATGTAAAGAAAAGATAAGCAGATTTGGTGCCCAACAAATACCGTGGGTTGATTTACATAATCGGTCATATTTTCTCCATTACTTGCATCAAGTTGAGTCAAAATTTTCCATTTCTTCTTCAACTGGAAGTGTTCACAAAATTCTAAATCCTTTGGGCCCAACACATATTTTTCCGAAGGTAATATGTCCAATATTTCAGAAACCATTCTGGTGAACATCTCCAGGAATCCCAATATTGTCTAAAATATATTCATCGGAGATGCATGTTCCCCTGAAGAAATAAAGATTTATACTGACCTTTTTAAGAAATTTCAAGATGTGTTTGATTGGTCTTACGAAGAAATGTTTGGAATTGATCCATCGATAGTTCAACATGAGATCAAGACATACAAAAACGCTAAGCCCGTACGACAAAAAATTTGACCGGTAAATCCTAGGAAAGAAACAACTACTAAAGCCGAGGTTAAAAAGTTGCTTAAGGCAGGTTTCATATACCTTGTTCCTTTAACTGAATGGGTCTCAAATCCAGTCCCTATCGATAAAAAGCAAGGAACTATCCGAGTATGCATTAACTTTAGGGATTTGAATAAGGCTTGTCCTAAAGATAATTTCCCCACTCTGTTTATCGATCAGATCATTGATGAGTGTGTTGGAAATGAGGTTTTCTCCTTCATGGACGATTTTTCAGGATATAATCAAATAACTATCCGTCCTAAAGATCAACACAAGACAACATTTATTTTCCCTTGGGGTACATTTGTATAAAAAAAGATGCCTTTTAGCCTAAAAAATGTTGGAGTGACTTTTTAGTGAGCCATGTCTTATGCTTTCCACGACATCAAGCACATAATAGAAACATATTTGGATGACTTAGCTTCTCGTTCTCGAAAGAGGATTGATCATCCACAACACCTTCATTTGGTTTTCAAATGATGTCGTTACTATACAATCTGGTTGAATCCTAATAAATGCATTTTCGCTGTCACACCCGATCAGTTATTGGGATTCATTGTGTCCAATGAAGGGATTCAGGTTCATCCCTTGAAGTTTGAGGCAGTACTTCAATTGCCTCCCCTGTCAATGGTTCATCAACTTCATAGTATCCAAGGTAAATCCAATTTCTTAATGATATTTATCGTAAATTACACTGAGATTGTGAAAGAATTTATGCGATTATTGAAGAAAGGAGTCCCATTTGTTTGGGATGATTTCTCTTAGCGCCCCTTCAATGCTTTGAAAAAGGCATTGACCTCTGCTCCTCTTTTGAGTCCACTTGATTATAGTAGGCATTTCCTGTTATATCTTGCTACAGTAGAATCAACCATTGGGATGGTTTTGGTTCAGGAAGACCATGCTCTTAGAGAGCATGTGATTTATTATATGAGCTAAGGCTTAGCCGGTCTTGAACTTAGGTATTCTCATATAGAGAAATTGGCTTTGGAAGCAGTTCACGCTGTCCAACAACTTCATCAATATATTTTCCTTAGAAAGACTTTTGTGTTGGCTGAAGTCAACCCATTTCAGTTTGTGCTTAGTAGGGGAGTGATTGAGGGTAAATATAATAAATGGATTGTCATATTACATGAATTCGATCTCAAATTTATGTTATCCAAGTCTAAAAAATATTTAGTATTCACAGAATTGATTTCAGAGTTTCCTTGTGAAGAGGATATTGTTTATGAAGGGTCATTTTCAGATGAACATCTCTTCCTAATCTCTTTAAAAGATCCTTGGTATGGAGACGTCATAATATATCTCTAAACTTCGAAGTTTCCTTAGTCTTTTTCAAATGATGAACGTAGAAAATCACGTCACCTAGCTAGAAATTATGTTATTATTGATGACACTTTGTATTGTCGTAGGATTAATTCAATCCTTAGACGTTGTTTAGCCTTAGAAGAAGCTGAGTCTATTCTTAATGACTGCCACAATGGATCTTGTGGTGGTAATCTATCCACGCTTGCTAGAAGCCAAAAAATCTTGCATGTAGGCTATTTTTGGCCCTCAATTTTTAAATATTGCATGGAAGCGGTCAAAAAGTGTCATCCTTGTCAGGTATATACTTAGAAAATGTGCGCTCATCCAGCTCCGCTTTTCCCTGTCATCGAAGTGCCGGTCCTTTCACAAAGTGGGGTATTTATTTTATGACTTATAACCCAACTTTGGCTAAGGGTCACAAGTACATTATCATAGCGGTGGACTACTTTACGAAATGGGCCAAAGGTATGCCCACTTTCAAAAACGATGGTGAGACATCAACTCTTTTCCTGTTGAACCAAATCATTTCACGTTTCGGTATTCCAAGGGAGATTTTCACTGATCATGGTAGTCATTTTCAAAATAAGATGATGTCTGAGTTGGCTTTAAAGTTGGGATTTTGGCAGGAGCATTCATCTCCATATTATCATCAAGATAATGGTGAGGTTGAGGCCATGAACAAATCCCTCAAAAATATATTGCAAAGGACAATCAATAAGGCTAGATTCAACTGGCACATGATGCTATATCCTACACTTTGGGCATATCAGATGTTTGTTAAGACCACCATGAGTTTTACTCCTTTTCAACTAGTTTATGGTTTGGAATCAATCTTCCCCGTGGAATGTGAGATCACTTCTAGACACTTATAGTCTTGAAGAACACCTTATTCATTTGGAACATCTTGATGAGCAGCGTAAAGATGTAGCCACAATAAATGAGGCTCATAGAAAGAGAGTAAAGAACCAATATGATAAGATTGTGTGTCTTAAGGTTTTCTCTGAAGGTGACCTTGTCCTGGTCTATGAACAAGATAAATACACCTTTGGGGCAGGCAAGTTCAAACCCATGTGGTACAAACCTTTTATTATTAAAAAGATCTTGAAAAATGTGCATATGAGTTGGTTGATTTTGATGGAAACATGTTGTTGGAGCCCAAAAATGGGCTCTATCTTAAGAAGTATTATGCCTATGTTGTTGCCTAACATTTGCTTTGTTTAGTAAATATTGTACATAGTTGTTTATTTATGTCTATGGGTTTCATGATAATGGTGGTATTTTGGTCTGCTTTGGCAGGTGTCAATGGGTGATCTGGTGTATCTAGGATTTGCCGATGGTGTTAATAGGCATACTCGGAACTTGGCTTCCGCCGCTTGGGTAATATATTATCCATATGGTTAGTTGTTAGTCTCAAGAGGCATATGTATCTGTCTTGCATCCAACAATATGGCTGAATACAATGTTGTCATTAATTTACTATCTAAAGCAATATATTTCAGTATTGAATCATTAGTGGTTTATTTGGATTCACAACTGGCGGTGTCTCAATTAAATAACATATATCGTCTAAGAGATCCTTTATTACATCGCCAATTTCTGAAAGTGAGATTATTACAAAGATCATTTAATTTCATTACTTTTATTCATATTCCACGATCAGAAAATTCATTTGCTGATTCTATAGTCAATCAAGCATTAGACTGACACATTAATCATTCATCACATTAAAATAAAAAACACCATAAAATCATCTGTTTATATGATCAAACCATCAAGAAACTGTTTGTATATAGATAGGAATAATATGTCCAAAATATTACAAAATGTGGACAAATGTCTCGACAAAATTTGGGCTTAAGCCCGATCATGTCCATAAAAGATTCATCTAAAATCTAAGTTTGTGGGCCCTGCCTTAGATGAACGGCATAAAAGAAGATGATGGGATTTTCCACCCATCGGAAGAGCTGCACCTACTCTCATGGTACTCCTACCACTCAACTCTGAACTGCGTCAGGGAGATCCTCTATGGCTACCATGGGAACCCAGAGAGTCGGACTCTCCAAGTTCCTTTGAACTATATGCAGGACTCTCTCAGTCTTAGTTTCTACTCTCTCCATGTCTTTGCCATGATGCCTATGCCTAGGTAGGCCCTTAGGTCTCACTAGTCCAACATCTGCATCATGATTAACCTTGTAAGATTTTTGTTTCAAGAAAAAATATTTTTAGCTTCTTAAGATCATATTCAAAAAGAAAATCAAATAACCTAAAAATCTAAAAAAAATTACCCATCTCGCCCCATGCAGCGCCCTCGGGAAGGGCCAGATCCAGGTCCTCTTGGTAGTTTATTCCTGTGTAGGGGTAGTCATCTATATCTATGATTTTTTTCTCCCACCAAAGGAAGAACTCATCATTGAATGCTGCTCGGGTGACTTTGCCCCTGCCTAGTCAGTTAGTCAGGTCTACCCATCTGACCATCCTCAGATCTATAGGACTGGTGATGGTGGTAAACACTCTGGGTCGAAGTGTTGGTACTCTCTTAAAGAAAAAGGAACAAAGTATGCTACCATAGCGGAAACGCTCTATTTCCCCTCGTCTCACTAAAGACAATTGCTTCTTCATACAGGTCAAGAGCCCTGTACACCAGTCAAAGACTTTTAGACGAAGGCACAAAACTGCCAAGAACATGGCAGGTCGAGAGGCATGGTGTAGAGTTGCCGATCTTGCCACTCTCACAATGGTAAAGATAATGGTCTTGATTGGAAATCTTCTCACATCCTTGATTATAATTTTAGATCCGACCTTGTCTGTCCCTGGTGTGCAGTAGATATCTATGTAATTATAGACATTTAGGTGTCCCCGTGCCCTCTCTTTTAGATCAAATACATCCCATTTTCGGGAAAGTCCTGAAATGAAGTAACTATCTTCGTCATCAATTGCTAAAGGCACTTGATCTATCATGAAGACCTCCTGCTATGGATCCCAGTAATGTACAAGCATTTGTAGGAACCGAGTTTGGGTTTTCATATTTGGCATCATGAAAAAATTGAGCAATTCACAATTTATTAATGCATCTAATGTCGATAGATCTCCTAAAACCTCATTGTAAACTTCATTATGCTCCCTCTCCTTCCAAACGATTGACATCCTGTAATTTTAATAAGTTTCAGCTACTAGAAATTGGGATTTTCAAACTTGTCTGCGCGTACGCAGCTTTTCTAAATGAAAATCGTGTGTACACACGTATTTTCCTTTGTAAACTCGCTTGTAGGGATTTCTATACGTGAATTTCAAAGGGTTGACCCGCGTACACGCAGAGGTAAATTTTAAATTAAAATTTCTACGATGAAAAATCATTTGAATCTATTCAAAATGCATGGATAGGATGACAATATGAGTTTAGAATTACCTGTAAGCCTTTGGTTGATGAATCGGCAGAGGACATTGTGGAATGAAGATGCCCATTTTTTTCTCCCAAGCTCTCAAGCTCTCAACACTTGCAATTCAAAATGGGTTGTGGTGAGTTGAAATGTCTTTTTATACTAAAATTTGAAATACCCAATTTTTTATAAACTTCATCATTTTTAATTTTTATTATTTCATGAACTTTTTAATATTTGGCTTGAAGAGTTGGGGGAGGTTGTTTTTCAGGGTAAATGAAGACTTTGTGACATTTTCAACACTTCGACCCCACGATTGCAGACCTATCTTGGCAAGTACCATTTTCTTTACTGACATATAGGTTAGGACATATCACTTTTTCCACTGCATTATTCACCTTAACCTCATATTGTAATATTTTTCCATAGGGTTGACCCCATTATGTTGTGGTTTTCAAACCACTTTCACTCACCATCATATAAAATCGTAACATAATGGTAGAGCCATTCCTTACATGGGATTCCTAGTTAGATCCTCACTAGCATATGTTGCCCATGCTACAAGAATTGCTTAGGCTCGAGAGTGCTCTTTAGTCTTGCCATGAATTTGCGATGAAGCCTCATTTCTCTTCTTCTTGCATTCAGCATAGGAATGTTCGAGTTCGACGAAGTAGAGCATCTATTTTTAAACACTCATTCTTTCCACTGTACTATGGGCATTATTTTATTCTTTTTCAAGCTTTAAAGATGAAAAAGACAAAAAAATTTATATATTCCAAAAAGAGCGGGAACGGGAAATTTACGTCCATATTTGATCGCAGCAAGAGTCAGTTATGTTACCCTTGAACAAAGCACTCAAAATAAGTCTTTCCTTCATTTGCATGGGAATTAGTTATATGTAAGTAGAGCCATAACCTTGTTCTTGAGTCATTCCTCCTCCGATTGGTTATCTCTTCCAATAATATGGAGATTTTGTTAATGCCTCCTGCATTGCAAACTTATACAAAGTTATTTTATGCTACCATATAGTCACATACGAGTCATGATTTTTTTCAAGGGAATTTAACCTGTGTTGGCCATTCTGTGGTGTCTCTTGACTCATTTTCATTCAGCCATACTCGGTCTGTCAAGTTATCTTCAATATCACATAAGTTATTTGGTCCTTTGCTCATGCTAGTTAAGAAGGTCTCCATTGACTTCTTGCTAGCAAGTTTACTCTTATCGACTCAGACAAATTGCTCTAAGAGTAGGCCTAGAGCCGCACCCTGGCCTTATTTACATCATTGATAGGTGACCTTATGCTCAACATCGAACAATATCATACATCTTTGACTGAGTGGTTTCCCTTGTGTTCAACGTTAACTTACATTATCACACATTGGGATTCATGTAATACCTACCTTGGCTTCCATTTGACCCTATTGGTGGATTCCTCACCTTTGTGTCAACTTTCATTATTGGTTGGTTCAGAGGGTTTCTATCACGTGCTAGCCACATCTTGTTTACGCTGGAACGTACTTTGAAATGGCTACTTCATCTCTTTTTGTCTGAGTTCTTTCAAATTAGTTGCCTGTGAGTTACACTTGCGCTGGTTGATGTGGGATTCCTTAATACCTTCCTTCTAGTAGATCTTTTCCCATTGACTCCAACTCATTGCTTTGGGAACAAGATCTAGAGTTCTTTTTTTAGTACCTTAGGGTTTACAGTCATAAGTGGCATACTCCTTCACTATCGATAATGAGAATACATCAATGTCTCATGATTGATATATTCTCTCAAGTATTCGAGTTCAACAAATTTATTTGCACTTGTTAGATTATACTAGCGTACCTCTACTCTCATCATCATTATCGATGAGTTGTCTCGCATTTGTTAACGATATACATCAATGGCTGGTAATCAAACGATTTCTCACATGGTCGACTCCAGTTCATTTATTCCCATAATGTAGAAATGTACCATCTACAGTCAATGAAGACCTCAAGTTGTGTTAGCATCTTGGTTCACTTGTCAATTCCTTCAGTTTTTTGCAGTGTTACCATCCACCCTTAAATGTTGTAGTTCATCTTATCAACATTCTATATGTTGACACCTGAGTTTTATGCAGTACCACTATTCCACCTATATGACATGTACTATTATGAGGATCAATTATGCAACATCAATGATCACACATTCTTCGAGCATCATTGATCAAATTTTCTTCTATATGTGATATTGAGACATAGCTTTGCTGTCATCCATGATCGAGTGATCCACTATGTATTCTCCAATATTCTTTGGACACTTATGTATACATGATGGATCCAATTTGTACTTGATCAACATACATGCTTCAATATTTCTGAGCATGGGTATGCCCACCTTAGACATGAGTCTTCTTTCTGATTCCTTCTATAGATATTCAACGGGTTGGAATCTGGTGATCTCCGCTCAGGTTCTCAAATGATCTCTCTTTGTACTTAATATATTTCGGCCATCATGTACCCCGTCTAACCTTATATATTAGGGGGTATCTGTTATAAAATCATTCAACACTCCTGTAGTTATGATGTTATGATATGGCCTTGGGAATCCCTTTCCCATTAAGACTTGAACATTTATTTAAAAACAATATTTTCAATTCTATATGTGAATCTGCCCTCACAAAATTACGTACACATGAGGGTACCATAATATAGAACTCATGTACATAATTTAAAATATGAAAGAAATAAAATTATTTCATATTTCTCGAGTGGAGTTTATAGGTTTAATCGAAATATCACCTATAGGAGCCTATGACCTAACAGAATCAACTGATTTCTGGTGGTATTTATACACCTCATGGGAAGGCTTAAATCATAGAAGGATATAGGATATCGACATTATAACCCTTTTGTTGCCAGATCAAGTCTAATTTTCCTTGTGCCTCCTGCACTCCCAGTCATAGGAAGCCCTTGTTTCGTTGTAGAGATGTTCCTCTTCCATTATATGAAATCCTTTTACACATGCTTGAGAGGTGATCTTTGAGGTTTGGGTTGGACAGATCTAGAGGAAGGTTTCATTGATTCCGTGGTCAAATCAAGTTGTATTCTTCCACTCCTATTTGCTGATATCAATAAAGAAGCTTTATTTTGTTTTTTAAATGTTATGATCTCATGTTTTTTATGATTCATGTCTAATATATCATGATTTATATGTTTATGCTTGATGACCTATGTTGGAGAGGTAAATCCCCTCTACGGATAGAGGCGATCCCTACTAGCCCAGAACGGGTCTAGCAACAATCAAACAATGCTACCACGCAAGTCCCTAATTGCAAATAAAAGGTAGGTGATGAAGACCTACTTGGATTCCAACGCTTTTGTTCGTCGCCCATGCTCCTTTGCTCTGGCTGTTCACAGTCCTCCACGATCTCTGTGAATGAACAACTGCACACAAAGAGAACAACACAAACACAAGCGTGAAATCTAATAAATGAAATTATACATCAGTTAGGAAGGATATAACTCAACATCAATCATTACAAAGATAATGAGAGTGGAACCATAATGATAGTCATCTATTATTAATAATCAACAAAGGAGAATACAACCAGAGTCCTGACGTCAAGTCCTCCTTTGGTTGGGTGCTCAGCTACACAAGTCTTGCAAAGCTTGAAAGGATGGGGAACAAGCCTCTCTCTCTTTAGTGACAAGATCTCCTCACTTGGGTTAAGCCTTATGGACATAAAGAAGGCTCTTGCAACTCTAATCTCTTGATATCTTGCTTTCAGCACCAGTATTACTACCACTACTAGCTTGCTCAAGGCATGGAGACAAGCTTTTATATATGAAAGGGAAAAAGATAATATCAATCACAAAAATCATGGATTTGGCTTCATCACTTGGAAACTTCCATGGAAGGGTGGCAAACTACTTCCCATTCAAGGAGATTCGAAGCCAAACCATCCTCACCTAACAGAGATTCAGTTGGTGAATGAGTTGGAGAGAACTTTCAGAAGTTGATTTGTTAAAAACTTTTCCCAAATGGGTTGGCACGATTGCGACTCTGGGACAGAGCGCTAACTGGCGCGCCCTCTTTGGAGGATTTCCCTCATTGGCTCGGGACGAACACAATGAACCTGCACTAATGAAAAAAGGGCTATTTTTATGGGAAAGCTGCAGGAGATGTCTTCAGGGCATGTGAAACTCATATTCAGAGGGGAATGATGCAAGTGGTTTCAAGTCTTGTCACTTTTCACAAGTCTCGGAATGAGTCCTCCAAGGTGCAGGAGAGGGCTAACAGGGACGGTGAAAAACGGTGACAAATTACTGTGTAACAGATGCCCCCTAAAGCATGAGGCCCGAGAGAGGAAGGGGTAAAATGCTTTACAAGAACATGTGTGACTAAAAACACGGCCGCCGGAGAACCTGCGTAAAGAAGTACAACTGATATCTCAAGTACATAATGTACATGGTGTTGGCATTATGGCACAGGTTTGGAGCTATGGCACAGGTGTTGTCCTTGCTGGCAACCCTCTCTGGTAACAGATCTCAGATCAGGCACTCAGAAAGTAGAAAAAGTCATATACGGAGTTTCATCTAGACAAAGGCGCGTATACACGCGGGTTATACATTATAAAAGCGCGTATATGTTGGTGATCACTCTTTTGGTCCATGGCAGTTAGATCTTGGAACTTGAACCTATGTTTTGGACCATAGCATCTCGTCAATTGTGTCGATCCCTAGTTTTGGGGTCATGGTATTGAAATGTTATGGTTTTGGACCATGGTATTGGGGAAGGCCTAGGACTATAAAAGAGGAAGGAGATCTTGTGGCAAATCATCATCTGGATTATTTTTGAAAGATCTGAAAAGTGTTAGAGCTGGTATATTGGATGGTGATGCAGATCTGGATCTGAAGGAAGAAGGGACTTTAGCACAAAAGGAAGGACAAGGTCTTTTCATGGGTCATGATCTTTAAGCTTAATGATAATATCTCTGTATGATTTTGATCTGCTTGATGTGGCGCTCATCTGATCTATAAATCTGATTATCTGGGTTATTTAGTGATTGAATATCTGGAAGAGTGTATTGTCGTTTATAGATATGTACGCAGGTTCAGTGAATCGAAGACGCGTATACACGCTGGTTAGGTGAAGTAAAGGAGCGTATACGCAGTTTGTCCCATAGGCAGAGGCGTATGCACGCAAGTTTCAGACTGTTAAAGTTGCGTATATGCTTTAAGTTGTGATCTGGCTGTTTCTGCTTATTGCTGCTGGGTTTTGGGTTCTGTTTCTGCTATATGGTTTCTGGTACAGTTTTTCTGTGTACAGCTGTCAGAGGAGTATCTACTTGTTTCAGATCTAATTGGTGGAAAGGAGATTGGTTGATACTTGATGTTCATGGATCCAGTTTGAAAATTGATGAAAAGTGGTCCCTGGAAGAAAGAGAAGGTTGTAGCCTTCTGTAGGCCAGCATCTACATACTAGTATCTTGGCTAGTACAAAAGCTAAAGGGGGTTGTTGCTCCCTTCCAAGAGAAAACTGGAGAACGAGAGAGAGAGTAGTAGCTCTCTGCAGGTTGCAGCCTGCGTACTGGTAAAAAGACTGCACCAGTACATTGTAAAAGAAGTTTTCTAATTTAAAAGGAAGATAGA